>CAUYRH010157628.1:0-28940 GCA_963574655.1 Perodicticus potto | reverse complement strand
CTTTTTTTGTTTGTTTTTTTGAGACAGAGCCTCAAGCTGTCCCTTGGGTAAGTGTTGTAGCATCACAGCTCACAGCAACCTCCAATTCCTGGGCTCAAGTGAGTCTCCTGCCTCTGCCTCCTAAGTAGCTGGGACTACAGGTGCCCACCACAACGCCCGGCCATTTTTTTTTTTTTTTTTTGGTTGCAGCCGTCATTGTTGTTTGGCAGGCCCGGGCTGGACTTGAACCTGCCAGCTCAGGTGTACATGGCTGGCGCCTTAGCCCGTTGAGCCACAGGTGCCGAGCCATTCCTTGGTTTTCTTATGTAATCTTAAAATCAATCCCTTATCATTTGAGCCCAGGAGTTTTAGGTTGCAGTGAGCTATGATTATACCACTGCACTCCAATATGGGTGACAGACCCCCATCTCTAAAAATAGAATAAAATAAAATAAAAATCTTGACTTGGCACCCGTAGCACAGTGGTTATGGTGTTAGCCACATAAACCAAGGGTGGCGGGTTTGAACCCAGCCCAGGCCAGCTAAAAAACAACAATGATAATTGCAATAAAAAATAGCCGGGCGTTATGAGTTGAGTTTTAAACATTAAAAAAGATAAGCTCGGTGACGTCATGGCACTCTACCAAGGGTGACATAGTGTGACTGTCTCAAAAAAAAAAAAAAAAAAAAAAAAAAAAATACTAATCAGGAGGCTGAGGCAAGAACTGGAGGTTGCTGTGAGCTGTGATGCCATGGCATTCTACCCGAGGGCAACAAAGTGAGACTCTGTCTCTAAAAAAAAAAAAAAAAAAAAAAAGAAGGCTCGCTTGTGGCTCAAATGGCTAGGGCACAGCCACATACACCAGAGCTGACAGGTTCGAGTCCACCCCAGGCCCACCAAACAACAATGACATGTACAACCAAAAAATAGCCGGGCATTGTGACGAGACCCTGTAGTCCCAGCTACAGCACTCTACCAGACTCTATCTCAAAAAAAAAAAAAAAAAACAGGCTCAGCGCCTATGGCTCAAGTGGCTAAGGCACCAGCCACGTACACCTGAGCTGGCAGGTTCGAATCCAGCCTGGGCCCGCCAAACAACAATGATGGCTGTAACCAAAAAATGGCTGGGTATCGTGGCCAGCGCCAGTAGTCCTAGCTACTTGGGAGGCAGAGGCAGGAAACTCTCTTGAGCCTAGGAATTGGAGGTTGCTATGAGCTGTGATGCCACGGCACTCTACCCAGGGTGATAGCTTGAGGCTCTGTCTCAAAAAAAAAAAAATAATAATAATAATTAAAATAAAAATCAGTTCCTTACCTTCTTCATAGAAAAGCAAGACTGGGCTGGGCGTGGTGGTTCATGCCTGTAATCCTAGCACTCTGGGAGGCTAAGGCAAGAAGATTGTCAGGAGTTAGCAGAATAAGAGTAAGACCCTGTCTCTACAAAAAAAATAGAATGTCTCTACAAAAAAAAAAATAGAAAAATTAGCCAGGCATGGTGGCACATGAGGCTGAGGCAGGAGAATCACTTGGGCCCCGGAGTTTGAGGCTACAGTGAGCTATGATGATGCCCCTGCAGTGTAACCCAGGTAACAGAACAAGACCTTGTTTCAAAAAAGAAGAAAGGAAAAGCAGGTCTGTAGGAAAATCGATAGGTATTTATGAAAGAGGTAAACTTTGTATCTTATTCGCTACTTTTTAGGAAGCCAAATTGAAGTGTTAGAGTCTTACTGTACAGCGTGTTTATCTGCATTTCCTACTTCTGTTAGCAAGTCCTTTTGCCTGTTGAATGAAAGAATATCAAGATCTTTCTTTCTGAATATCTCTTTCTCCCCTCAGAAATGTCCAGATGCTTGTGGAACTAGGAAGACCTAGCTCCTATCAGGCTAAATCATTGTTTGTCAATGGAGACATTATTATCATTTCTTTGTTGTGCAGGTATTATCCTGATTTAAGCACTCCTGGACCCTTAGGTACTAACTGCCAATATCACATAGTAGTCACTATGATGACCACCAACATTTAGATGACTGCAGAAGGGCAACAGGTTCTCCCCTTTGTGAAAGCCACTGGGTTACCTGGTTCTTCCTCTAATCTTCAGGTAGGACTTATTCAGTCTCTGAACTCATATCCAAACACTCTACCATTTTCCTCTTGCAGAACCTGTTCCAGTTGGAGATGTGGAGAGAGGCTCCAGGAGCTCCCTGCGGGGTCGCTATGGGGAGGTAATGCCTGTGTACCGGCGGGACAGCCACCGAGATGTGCAGGCTGGCAGCCACGACTACCCTGGCGAGGGCATCTACCTGCTCAAGTTTGACAACTCCTATTCCCTGCTACGCAACAAGACTCTCTATTTCCACATCTATTACACTAGCTGAAGAGCCTCCGGGACAGGGGGCACGCTGTATTTGTTGGCTGAAGCAAGCTGCCAGCTGGTCCTCTTATTTGGGATAGGCAAGAGCTAAAAGTACAGCATGAGGCTTCTGAGCCTCATGGCCTGTCTGGTGTGCCTGACTGTTGACCCTACATAGCTTTTTCCCTTCTTGGCTTCTTCAGGTGGTGGTGTAGTGCTTAAGTTCTGTGGTCCCTCACTCACGCTCTTCTTGGTTCAGACTCCAGCAAAATCCCTCTGCAGAGGCACCTATCAGGCACAAGCCTAAAAGGAAGTAGAATGTTGTCTTTTAAAAATAGATTTGTTTTGGTACAAAGTTTATCATTCAGATTGCTGCTGTCGCCTTTCCCAGAGCTCTTATTGCTGATGCATTTAATGGTACCGACTCTCTTTACTTTTTGAGGTGCCAGAAGAGGGAAAAGCACATTGTCAATGAGGGAGCCCAGTCTCTTGGATGGAGAAAGCTCTGTCCAGCCTCTTACCACTGCCATATTCCTGCCTGCTGGTTATTCTTGGTCTCTGTATAGGCTGGGAGACCTCACTGCCTTTGGAAGGATATTATTATTCCTGATGGTTAGATGCCTTGTCTTTTCTCTTTCCTAAGTCTTTGTTATTGCCATTACAGCAAGAACTTTTCATGCAATCTAAAGTGATGATCAATGTAACCTAAGATCTTCTGGAAAGAAAAACTGCCTCTGTTATTTCCTGTTCTAAGAATTAGTTTCCCTTCCCTGGGGGACTGGCAATCAAAGTGGATAGGATAGAAACTAGGTACTGAGTTGATCTCTGAACCCACATCTTTGAAAGTTAGGTTATTAATTAATTATTTTTTGTATAATCAAAGAAGGAAGGGTATCATTTGTGAGAGATTTTTTTAAAAAACACTCCAGATTTCCCACAACCTTTTTTTTCCCTTGTCTTTAGAATAGGAGTGTTATTTAGAATTTTGCTTTGAAACCAAATGCAGTGAAATCTAATCAGGTTTCCAGTGGATTTCTTGTATTGAGGGCTTAAAGCTTTTGGTGTTCAGAGTCCCTTAGGAAAGATGATAATGAAGCTTCACTGTTGCTGCTGATTGTATTTGTTCTTCATTGACCAAAGCTTGCATTTCCCTGATGACAGCCTTCCCCACTCTACTAACCCGGATGCCCTGGAGGGCCACATAATGCAAGTGGTGCTGTAGCCAGGGGTCATCAGGGTACTAGTTGCCAGGCCTCGGGTGGAGAAGGAGAATGAAATGAGACCTCAGCAGTTGTCCTTTCTTGTTTTTTATTCCTTAGTCTGTTACTGCCTCCAGATTTTGAGGAATAATTAGATTTATTTATTACTTTATTTATTTATTTTTTTAAAGCACATTTCATTTTGCCCCTGAAACAGTTTCCATCTGTTTCTCAGAAGGCTTCCCATCTGTTCTGCACCCCAGAAGCCACCTCTTCTATAGTGTTGAAGATAATAATTTCAGGAGAATTTGGGAAGTGATAACCTTCCATTTCTGAGGGTTAGTTCTATGATGCTTAAGGAGGAGTCTCAGCCTCTAGAGATGGAGGATGCCAATTCTACCCATGTTTAGGGTATAGCCCAGCATTCCTTGGAAGGAATTCTAAGTTTTGAGGGAATTGGCTCATTCACTGGGGATTAAGAGTAAGGGAATTATGTCATTCCCATCTCTCTGACATGTGTGAAGCCAAGCTGTAAAAAAAAAAAAAAAGAGTAGGAGAATTGCCTAGCCAATCAGAGATATCCTGTGATTCTAGGATTTCAGAGACCCTTGTCTCCTCCGAGGAGTCACCTTCTCGATGCTTCCTTTGACTCCTCACACAAAGCCTCTCCTCCCTGCAGTATCAATAAAATCAAAGAACAGAACTCCTCCCAGTAGGTTTGCAGTAGCATCTACAATATGAACAAAGGGCAATACGTCCTGCCCCTTCTATTTTCCTGGGAGCAAGATAGTTAGGATGTTGTGGATTGCCATAGCATTCCCATTCTCTGAGCAGCATTATGTCTCCATTGTTTTATATTTGCAAATGTCTTTTATAGAGGATTACACTGGCCCAAATTTCTATGCCTTGTTATTTTAGTGACTGTCTATTTAGACAGTAAAAAGCAAATTTGCCATATATCCCATCAGATAGCTGAGATTTCATCATTGAAATTGATCATGCCTTACCTAATTGAATATAATCTTTGTAAAATAATTTTGTACTGAGCTATTTTCTAGTCAGCTAAAGGCTTATTTTTCTTGTTTATTCTTAACTTATCATTTTCTTTCAAAATGGAGCCGTCAGGTCATACATAGCAAACTCCCAAGGATAACACTTCTTCACTTATTATTTATCATTTATTTTTGCCATGAGATTTTCTTTGATTAGTTTCTTTGGAATCCTAGTTTGTTGCATCACAGAAGCCTGAGGGATGTGTTCTCCAGCCTCTGGGTGGCTGTTATTGTCGGATCACTTTTCAAGTCCTGGGTATTGTTACATTTCATTCTATATTGGTTTTATACCAACTCAGGTTTCTTTGTTCCATTGTCACAAAATAACTAAATGAAAATATTTTTACTGTCTAATTCATTTATTATTCTCATATTAAATTTCTGAAATAATTGAACTTTAGGGGACAAAATTTTATACTGAAGCACAGGTAATTACTGAGAACTCATAGATCTCCTCAGTCTCTCCCTGTCCAAGTTTACAGAAACAATGAAATGAAAAGCATTTGCTTTCACCCTCACCCCTTCTCTAGAGCACAAATAATATTAACAAACAATGGAAAGAAAGTGCTAGGGGAAAGATTGAAATTCTCTGTGCAGAAAAGCCAAGTTCTTAAATTTCTTTAGTTCATTTAGTTTTACTATTTTGTTGAGAAATAGGGCTTTTAGAAAGGAAGGGATTGTTAAAAGTGTTTCTTCCAGTGTTTTATTGTAAAAAATTTTCAGCAAACAGAAGACTTACAAAGAAGCATACACAACCACACACACCACATTGATTTTAAAATTACTGCCAGTGTTTAAACAAAGATGATGCTAACATTCTTTTCCTTTTGACAAGTGTCTAATTAGAGAATGTTCCCTACACAGACAACATCAGCTCTCCTAGGTCAGAGAGCCATTGGTTTTCAGCAGACCTATTTCATTCAACATGGGTTACATGGAAGGTGGTCTTCATAAAAATTCTTTTTGGTTTCCATCTTTCAAAACTCATACTTTATTCCCTCTTCTCTCAGGCCATGATTTCTGCTCTGCTCTTTTCTAACTGGTATGTCACTGTGAGGGTAATTGTGAAGCTGCTCTGGAAAGGCTCGATTCTAATCTCTTGCTTTATGACTCATCCTCAGGACTATGAAAATTGTAAAACTCAATCCTCAGATAACATGTAGCTTTATAGTAGAAGTAGGTAACAACTTGAAATTAGACCATTCTTATTTTTTTTTAATGAATTGATACATGCACTTTAAAAATATTTTTGTCTATTGTTTAGGAAAGAAAAACTCAGATTTTTAAAAAAGTATATATTGTTCCATTATAATATGTATATGGAAGAGTTAAAACTGAAATCTGTCTTATATTAATCAGTGCGATTAGATATTATTGTAAAACTTATAACCTATAGGAAATAATCTGAGTTTAAACTCTTGATGAGACCTATCCAGTCCTTCTTTGAGAGAATTATATTTATTTGTTAAGACCACTTCTCTGCAAAAGGTTGCCTTCTGTCTGTGGTTCTAAGGTATGGCATGGAATGACTCTTAATATTTATATAAAAGACTACTGTTTTAGGGGAGGGCAAAGGAAGGGCATGAGTTAAACAGTTTTGTGCTGCTTGAGAACTATCTTTGAACAGTTGAATTGATAGCAAGGAGTGAAAACAGAATAAATTGGGGGGGCGGGTATGGGGAAGAGTAAAGCTATTAAATATATCCTAGAATTTTGCTCAGAAATCACTGCTCCCTCTGAAGTGTTGCATTGTCCCTGCTTGAACCAGGAAGTCCCCACAAAACCCCTTCTATTTGAATTTCTTGTCTCTAAACTGAGGAAAACACAATTTATTGCCTAAAGCCTATGATAATGGGGCTCATTTACAAATAGTCTTTCCTCAGAAACTAAGTCCAAAGGCAAGGCATTTGCTTTGAAATTATTTGTAGTCCTAGTCACAATGATCTGATTTCTACTAGATGCACCTTAATTTCTTTTAGGCCCCAGGCATGTAAACCAGAATTAATTTCATGGCTTTGCATCATTCTAAGATCTGATGAAAAAGTGCCCTAGAAATTTAGAGATACATGCTTCTGTATTACACACCATGTGCTCTGTCATTTTAAGTAGTAGTTTTGGCTTACCTGGAAGTAAAATAATATATATGAAATGACTTTCAGAGGACAAAGTATATTTTCTAAAATTTTGATAAAGGATCATGCACCATTCTGAAGTTTTAGTTTGAAATACATATTACAGTATATGCTATTCTTGAAGAGCCTTAATTTGCAATTCAAGGGGCTCTCTTCCTGACTCTTCATCACTCAGGGCTGAAAAACTAAGTCTGTAATGTTCTTGCTATTGGTTGTTACTGTTGCTTCTTAGGTCTTGGCCAGGAATAATCTGGAAAACATTATCTTAATTCCTTCTCTCATGTCCAACAGTACATTTTACTAAGAAATTCTATATTAGAAATTTGTATTCATGTCTAATTCTGAGATTACTATGCTATAAGTGAATTAGTTTTCATTTCATCAAGCTCAGTTATTTCCATGTAGCCATGTTAGAGAGCAAGTAAAGAGCTCATGCTTTATTCCCTCTTCTCTCAGGCCATGATTTCTGCTCTGCTCTTTTCTAACTGGTATGTCACTGTGAGGGTGATTGTGAAGCTGCTCTGGAAGGGCTGTTTTCTAATCTCTTGCCTCCTGGAGAGAGCAATCCTAAACTATGACTCTGAAGGGAAATGAATATTTATTTTCCCTTAATAATGAAGAGAATTGAGCCACACAAAGTGGCATGCCCCTCTGGTCCCAGTTACATGGGAGCCTGAGGTGGAAGGATCAGGAATTTTAGGCCAGCCTTTGTAACATAGTGAGAACTTGTAATAACTGATTAAATAAATACATAATGGGAAGTGTTTTAAAATTCTCAGAAGAAAGCTGCTTTGTAATCTAAGTGATGGACTATAAGAAGGCCAAACTTTGGGTAAGGACAATTGGAGTAGAGAGAGGTGCTTGAAGATTTCCTGTTTAATGCCAAGTAGCTTATATTTCTTGAAGGGCCTTTGGTACCATGTACTCAGATTAATCAGTTGACCGAAAGGAGATCATGTTTTCTTGTGAAATATTTAAGCAGTTGGCAACCATGAAGACACTCTTTCCTTACAGTTCGATATCATACACTGATGCTGACATTCCAAAAAGGGGTCTGGAAGGGAAACCATGCCATTATTTTGTCTTTTTAAGATACAAAAATATCCCAGCTAGTCATTTATTATAGTTAGCTTGTTTTCCACATTCCCTATGACAAGAAATGCTGTCAGCATCTCATCTCCATGATTTCTAAGTCAAAGAGCTCTGTACCAAATTGTTAACTTAATGCTTATGTCCTGCTGAGTGGTTTTTCTTTTAAAATACCATATTTTATCACCTTGTAGCACTGAACGTGTTGCTGTGGTACACTGATAATCCTGAGCTATGGTTCTTTAAATAGCTTGGTTCTTGTGTTTTTATATTATGTAACAGTTTGTGATGCTTTTGTGCATTCTTTGTCTTCTCTTCCAAGTTTTGAAAAATCTGTCATAAATAAACTTTTTCACTATGCACCTGGAACAAATGAGTTATAGCGTAATGAACCTGATTTGTATTTTAAATAATTTGCCTTTTATCTCTCCATCTTAAAAAGAAGAGTATTCAATAAATCCATACAAGTTCCTCTTAATTGAAATGATCATAAAAATTAAGAATTAGGTGGTGCCCATAGCTCTGTGAGTTGGGCACCGGCACGTACACTGAGACTAACGGGTTTGAACCCATTCCAGGCCAGCTAAAACAACAATAGATGCCACACAGAAAAATAGCCGGGTGTTGTGGTGGGCGCCAGTAGTCCCAGCTACTTGGGAGGCCGAGGCAAGAGAATCACTTAAGCCCAAGAGTTTGAGATTGCTGTGAGCTGTGACACCACAGCACTCTGCTAAGGGCGACATGGTAAAATTATGTCTCAAAAAAATAAGAATTAATAATTAAGAAGATAATAGATCTTTCATCTGCATTTAAATTCATAGAAGAATATTAGGAACTAAGAGCTGGGTCGAGGTGATTAGACCATGAGTGCCCTGCCCCCATTAATAGATTAGTGCCTTATGAAAGGACTAGAGGAAATTTAGCTAGGCCCTTTTTTGCCCTTCTGCTCCTTCTGTCACATGAGGACATAGTAAAGGACCATCTTGAAAACAGACTGCGCCCTCACCAGCAACTGAACTAGCTGCTGCCTTGATCTTGGACTTCCCACCCTTCAGACTGAGAAAATAAGTATTTCTTCTTTTTAAACTTCTTTATACCAGTCCCAGGTATTTTGTTAGAGCAGCACATGACTTTCTTGAATTGGAACATACATCTGAAAATAAGAATGTATTTGCAGATTTGAGGAAGTTGCAGAGAAGATAGTTTTCAAAACTTTATAGAAGCCTAACTATCACTAAGCCTTGGAGCCATTTGGTCTGACCTCTAGAGTAAAGTTTGCATACAAAGGGAAGTATTTGCTCCTTTATGATCTGGGTCTCCCAAAAGAGGAGTTATAGGATAGGAGACAGACATTCAGGGAAGGGTAGAAGAGGGTAGCCAGCCACAGTTGTACAGGAGGGACATTTCACTTTAACATGGTTTTATGGAGCAAGCCTGGTCAAACTGCATGGTCCTGGAATAATGGAGGTAGGTCAGGAGCCCAACCCTTGAGGGGCTTGAGAGAATTCTGCACTCATGCTGGGAAGATATTTTAGAAGTGCTAAGCCATCTTACTCCCTGGCCTACAGCTAGGTTCCCCTGATAATAAAGAAGGGGTTCTCCTCACTCTCAGCCATAGATTCCTGCAAGAGGGTTCCTTGTAGAGTAGGGCTGAAACTGGGAAAATCTCAGGTCTCCACATTCCTGAACAGCAGGGCAGCTGACCATGTTGATAACCTGAACTCTATGGAGGCCCAGGACTGGAAACATAAGACAACCTCACTCTTGACTCAAAACTGTAGGCCTAGGGACCAGAGAGACTGCCCCTCCTCTTTCATGAGCTGTGGCCATCCAGTGTGGCCAGGACCTCTCTTACCACTGCCTGCCCTAAGCCCCTTCCTTTTCATCTCTTGGTTAATCCTGAGTGGTGGCTTCTGGGCCTGCCTTTCTGCAGCCCTCCCAATCCTATTTCCCCTGCTTCCTTGCCTCTGTCACAGCCCTAGTCTCCAAAGCCCAGAGGAGATTCCAGAAAAGCTGTTGTAGGCCCTGGGGAAGTGAGGCTCTCTTCTTGGTTCTGGGTGAAGAGGGAGGCAAGAATGGTTCCCAGCCCTGGACTTGGGACTAGTTTGTATTATGGTTAAATTGAAATGTCCTTCCTGTACAACTGTGGCTGGCTACCCTCTTCCACCCTTCCCTGAATATCTCTTACCCTATAACTTCTCTTTTGGGAGACCCAGAAGATCATGCTATGGACCATGCAGAGAGCTCTCATGTTGTAGGTTCTAGCTTTTAAAATAAAAAAATCTCATTTGTAAAGGCATCATCAGATAAGAATGGACTATCGTCCTCCTAAGGCCAATGTAGCTGAGAGCCAGAAAGATTAAGTCGCTTCCTCTGGATGGTGCACATAAATGATGGTGGGACCCCTACAAAAGCCCAGCACTTTGAGGGAGAGTCACCTCAAAGGAACCCTAAGTAAGTTTCTTAACCTTCGACACAAAAAAATTCTGTTTTTGTGGGGAAGGATAGATCTGGGGAGAAACAAGTTTGGGGAGAAACAAGATGAGGAAGGAGGATATGATAGTTAATTTCATGCGTCCACATGACAGCCATGAGGCACCCAGAGTCAACATTGTTCTGGTGAGTCTGTGAGGGTGTTTCTGATGAGATCAACATGGGAATAGGAGGTCTTGTGTCACAACCGCATAGATGATCATGTGATATTGGTGGCTGTTGTAGTAAGTATGATGTTTAGTTCTCTATAGTCTTGGTAAACTGTCTGCCCTAATGCAGGTGGGCAGCATCCAGTCCATTAAGTGCCTAGATAGAACAAGAAGTGGAAGACGGAAAGATCTGCCCCTGTTTTCCTGTCTCACTGCTTGAGTGTGGCTACTTCATCTCATCTTCTCTAGCCCTTGGATCAGAATGTCTACCATTGGCTTCCCTAGTTTTCAGGCCTTTGGACTCAACTGAATCATACCACCAGGTTTTGTGGGGCTTCAGTTTGCAGACAGCAGACTGCAATATATGCAGACTATGGGACTTCTCAGCCTCTTAATCATGTAAGCCAAATCCATGTAATAACTCAATCCCTTCCACCTACTAATTCTGTTTCTCTGGAAAGCTCTATAACAGGGGGCCCCAGAGAAATACCTCAGACTCCAAGCTTCAATGCTGAGTACAAAGGGAGTCACAGCATCTGTTCCCTGCCCTCCCTACCCACCCAGGACTGATTTTTCACATCAAAACTACAGGATCATAACGATAGGAAAATATGTACATGAGTTTTGTGCATTAGATAAGGGGTGGTTTTTTATATTTGTTAATAAAAGGTATATCACCTCTTTTTTTTTGCCACCAGTTTCACGATGGCTGATAGAGCCCCAATTAAATAGATTAGTATTTTGATGCTGTCTACTCTAGGAGGGAGATGTCACTGAGTTGAAATATGTCAACTTGCTTGGCATGGTAGGTCATGCCTGTAATTCCTAGCACTCTAGGAGGCCAAGGCGAGAGGATCCTTTGAGCTCAGGAGTTTGAGAACAGCCTGAGCAAGAGTAAGACCCCCATCTTTACTAAAATTAGAAAAACTAGCTAGGTGTGGGCGCAGGTGCCTGTGGTCCCAGCTACACAAGAGGCTGAGGGAAGAAGATCACTTATGTTCAGGAGTTTGAGGTTGCTGTGAGCTACAATCATGCCACAGCATTCTACCCAGGGTGACAAAGTAAGACTCTGTCTCCAAAAACAAAAAAGAAAAAAGAAAGAAATACCTCAACTCCTAGAAGACATCTTGAAACAGACAGACTGGCAACAGATACACAAGGTTGAGTGGCAGAGTTAGAGCTGGTCAATTACATTCTCAGGAGTAAGTGAAAGGACATAAACTCTATGAGCAGCAGACAGGTCTTTCATATCCCCAGTCGCACCTCCATGGCAGTCACCTGCATGTTAGTGGATTGAATGGAGGAGGGGGAGGTCCATTACTAGCTGGAGGAGAAGAGCCACCAAAACCTGTGATGTTGGGGTCACATGTGGCCTTCTGGATCCTTGAGTGTGGCCTTTTGACTGAATCCAAATTTCACATAACAAATCTCTTCATTAAAAGTATTTGTTCTGTAAAATTTGGATTCAGCCAAGAGGTGTACAGGGGGTTTGGAAGGCCACATGTAACCTTGAGGCTGCAGATTTTCCACCCCAGCCAGGCAGTTTCTTTAGGAAAAGTCCTAGTTTGTCCCCTCATTATATCCAGATCTCTCTAGAATCATTCAGGTAGGGGAAAGGTCTCAGGTTTATCTGTTTCCTAGATACGGATTCTATATAATTCTCTCCCTCCCAAGAAAATCCTTTTAGATCAGTTGGGTTCCCAAAGGTACCTGTGGAAGCAGAGCCAAGTGCCTCCTAAACCCTGTCCAAGTCTAACCCAGGGCCTGCTGCTGCCCTCCTCTTGACCCCATCTCTCCAGGTCCATGGACGCTCCCTGCCATGGAACTGTAGCATCACAATGGCAGTGTGGGCCCACACTCCCTATCCCTGAGCTCATTCTATCTCTAAAACCTGCAAGAGTTGTTTTTTTTTTTTTTTTTTTTTTGAGACACAGTCTTATTACATCTCCTTCGGTAGAGTACTGTGGCATCACAGTTCACAGCAACCTCAAACTCTTGGGCTTAAGCGATTCTCTTGCCTCAGCCTCCCAAGTAGCTGGGACTATAGGCGCCTGTCACAATGCCTGGCTATTTTTTTTTTTTTTGCAGTTGTCATTGTTGCTTGGCTGGCCCGGGCTTGATTCAAACCCGCCAGCTTCAGTGTATGTGGCCAGTACCCTACCCACTGAGCTACGGGCACTGCCACTGCAGGAGTTTTTAATCACCTTCAGTTTCATGTGTTCAAATCAAGAGGTGATCATTTCTGATTTCCTGGCTGAGGAGATTAGTCTCTTATTTCTAGTAAAGGTTTCTTGTGGAGAGCCCAGGTGAACCTTATCCAGCTGGGCAAGTGTTGAGTAATTGAGAAGGGTCCAGATGGCAGTAGGTCAGGAAAGGAGGCACCAGAAGGTCTCCTTCATCACTGCTGTGTCTCACCCGTCTTTGCTTGAATTCTCTCTGGCTTTGTCAGGACAAAGCTGCCTCAGGAAAAAGAGCGGTTTGGTCAGTCTAGAGCTTGGAACCCCGGTCCACTAAGAGAGAAAAGGAAGCCACAAAGGAGTCTAGGATGACAGGGGTGAACTCAGTGCCCTGGGGTAAAAGGATTTGTGGCTGAGAAAAGTGGCTTCCATTTGATCAGACACACAGACCTTAATTCCCTGTCAGCCTCAGCCATGCAGGTGAAATGAAACCTCGTGTGCGGGTCATAAAAGGACATCATGTTTCACCCCAGGTGCCACCCCAATCTCCTCACAACATCTCTGCCACAGGGTAGCCCTGATTCTACATGAACACTGCCAAGCATGGGAACCTGTTCCCTCCAGGGCGGTTCCTGGTAAACTGCTGCCTGGTTGGTCTCCTGGGCTGGCCCGGTCAGCAGCTATTCACTCTGCCATGGGGGACCCTGCCTCTCACTCCCAGGACCATTCATGACCGGATTTCACCAGTACCTAGTCCTGCCTCTGCAGACGGGGACTGAGCTGAGAGGGCCAGCGTGGCTCAGTGCTGCAGTGGAATACTTTACAACGGGACCATTCCTGGCCCTGGGAGCTCAGCTGGCTATTGGATGCTTTCTTTCTCGCTTCTTATTTCTGTCCTTTCTCCGGACCTTGTCTGCTTCTCTTCAGGCAGGTTTTTGGGCTTATTTCTTTTCCTTGCCCTTAGATCTCAGGGGCCAGGCCTGTGACAGGGTGGGCAAGTAGCTGACTTCCTCTACTAATCCAGTCACAGGTGGGTTCCAGGTAGGGACAGTGTTCATCTTGCAGAACCCCAGCTCAGTCTTAAACAAGGTGGAGAGCTGGGCTTCAATTTATTGACAAAATTTCAGTCTGGATGTTCTTTGGAGTCAGGCATAAGAGGGCTATGGCATACTTGCTGGGCACTTTAATCCACATTCCTCTTCGTGACACCTCATGACACAGAGAGCAGATAATGTTTCTCTCTACCTTGCTCCTGGCATCTCCCCACTCCCATCCCACATACATTTATTTGATGAGGGGACTGAGGCAGATGAGGCTCAGCAGGAAGGCAGTCTAGGGCTGGAGTTCAAATTCAAGGGCTAGACTTCAAGTGTTCTGCCTCCCCAGTCATGATGTGTTCATTTCCCAGCTTCTGCTTCTCCTGCCCCTGTGCCAACAGGGCAGCGTTTGGGAGCTAGGCCCTCAGTTCAGCAGGTGTATCTGGCTGTCGGCAGGGGTGAGACACTTGGAAGGCCTCCAAGGCCAGGAGTGTCTTGTTGATGCGGCTGATGGTAGGGTAGGGGGTGAGATCCACCTTGAACCTATAGCAGAGAGACACCCTCTAAGCCAGTGCTTCTAAGCCTTCCTAATGCCAAGATGTATTTTCATTGTTACAAAGGGGTGACCCACGGGTTGAGAACCACTGCTCTATGCCAATCTTTCAGGGACACAGGAAGACTGTCTCCTATGGGCAATGAAGGAACAGACAGGCAGGGCGGGATGAGGTCCATGGGGCTGTCCAGAGAAGTACAAGGAAAGCAGCTCTGCAAGGACTGGGGGGATGCATTCATAGGTAGCTCTCTGGGATTAGTAGGTCTTGTGCGCTATCATTTGGCATCTCTGACCTACTATTCCTATCTAAGCAATGACTGTTAGGTATTTACATATAAAGAGTGTCCTTCTCCCCCATGTCATGAGCTTCTTGAGGACAGGGAATGTGTCACACATTTCCATATCCCTAATTCCTAGCATCAGGCCTTCTGCAGATAGGGACTCATCTGTGCCCTGTTGGAGGGCTGATGGAGAAAAGCAGAGGCAGAGCTCATTGCCAGGTATAGAGATATCACTTCTGGGGACAGCTGGCAGGTGCTCCTAGGAGTACACCAGGTGAGCCGCCTCCTCTTAGAAGCAGGAGCTGTCTATATACATAACCCTGGGCTGCAGTGGGCATGGTAGGGGCATTGTACTCATTTCTTCAAGGCAAAAGTGACTGGTGTGGCCCGCCATAGTAGGCTCACTGGTCAGCTGGGGAAGAATCTGCATGAGATGCTATGTCAGTAGCTGAAAGGAGGGGCCCTGACTGTGGGAAGAGCCAGGGAGGGGTGGGTGGTGGGGCGCTCTCTTACCTTTCAGCATTCGCCACTTGAGGCACTAAACACAGATCAGCCATGGACATCTGAAAGAGGGTTGGGGGGGTTTGCATCAGGGTGAGCACCCCAGACTCACTGGCTGAGGGGGTGCCAGCCTTTTGTTTTCCTCTACTTTGGCTCTTTCATTCACCCACCCACTCTCATCTGCCCTTGGCCTGCCTGGGTCTGTCCTCCAGAGATGAAGGGATTCTCCCTGGCCACTCTTCTGTTGCCCTGACAACCAGCTCTATGGGTGGCCAGAGAAGGTTTGATTGCTTATTAAGAACTGCCATCACCAGGCACTGAGTGAAGGCTCCCAATAGGGAGGAGACACCTAGAGGCAGGTAGAACTGGAATGGAACCCTGGAACCACAGGCGGTCAAGGGCCTTAGCCTGCCGGAGTAAAGGGCACTGGATTCTAGAATCTCAGAGTTGGAAGGAAATGGAAACATCATTTCCTGTAGCCCCACAATTGATGCCTAAATTCCCTGGTCATCTTGGAGACACAGCCTTCTAGCTGAGGACCTCTGTCCCTCCCGAGATGGTCTTATAGGGGTGAGATCAGCAGTTCTCTAGGAGCTAGTTCCGCTTGGCACAGAGGTCCCCTATAACCTCTTCTCTAAACCCTGCCTGCCAGGCAGTGGTGAGAGACGGTGGAGTGTAAGTAGTAGAGGTGACGGCCAGAGGTCAGTGTGAGATAGGAGGCTGCTGTGGGCAGGTCTGGATGGGCAGGACAGCTTACCTCGTCTCCTACGCAGTACTTGCCTGCCGTGCTCTGTAGGATCTGCTCCAGAGCTATGGGGAGGCCATGTGAGTAACGTTATTGGGCACAGAAAGGAGACATGGGCCTCAGTAGGCCTTGGCCTCCATGTCTGTGAAATGGACGCCTGAGTGACAGGCCTGTGCTGGTGGGAATGTGGCGCCAAGTCTCAGGAAAAGTAGCTGGTGTTTCCTCAAGTCCAGCCCCCACACCCCCACCAGAGTGAACAAGGGGTGCTGGCCTTGGCTTCCTGGCTGGCATGGGTGGTGAAGCAGAGGGGTGACAGGCAGCTCTGCAGGGCTGTGGGCCCTAGGTACTGAGGTTTCTGCAAGTGCTGGAGCTTGGGGCCAGGTGTGGATGCTGGGCCAGTCCACTGCCTCCCCAGCACTGCCCTCATCCATGCCACTGTCAAGGCCAAAGCAGCCTGGGAGGCTGGTTGAGGTGCCTGAGGGCTATTTCTCTGAGGCATCACCTTGGGGCACCTTTCTGGAGTGTGAACTCACCCTTGAAGCCTGAGGTGATGGCGTTCTGGGCCCAGGTCAGCTGGTTCTCCTGTCCCACTTGCTTCAGGACAGACAGATTCTGTGTAGCCCAAGAGAAATCTGTGATTGCTTTGAAAGCCAGGCTTCCCTTTGGCTAAGCCCATTCAGGAAGCTCCTTCCATCTGCCCCTGGCTGTACACCTATCCCTTGCCCTGGACTCCAAGCTCCTTCCTACCATCAGGGCTCTGAGGCTGGAGGAGGTAGCCAACCAGCAGCCACCTTCCCAGCTGCCCCAATGCCCTGCGAGTCTGAAACCCACGTGATTCTGGCAGAGATGTGCAAGAGTAGGGACACAGGATGTGGCCCTAACCTGATGAGTATTCCCTTGTACCCAGTGCTCCTCCCCTGCCTGGTTCCTCCGGAGGAGACAAGTAAGGTACAGGGTGGGGGTGGGATGAGGGAGGTGCATGGGACAGGCTGCCATCGATTCAAATCTGGTTTTATCTCTGCATCCCTGGAGCCCTTGTACTTCCAGACTTCAGTTTTCTGATCTGTAAAATGGAGATGTCTATCTATTTCAACCTCCTTTGTTAAAAAAGTAAAAAAAGATAACACAGGTGCATGGGTCCTAGGCTTGTCCCTGCTCTGCTACCACTTAGCTGTGTGACTCAGCAAAGTCACTCCATCTTATTGAGGCTATTTCTTCATTCTCAAAGTCAGGAGGTAGCATGGGTGAACTGTCTTATACTGAATTGTTTTACTGGTAAAAACTTAAAAAAAAAAAATAAAGTCCTGTGAGAATCCCAGTATATGACAGAGAACAGATGAAAGGGAGGCTGCTGGGGTTACAGGCTGCTCAGGCCCTCCCCCTGCCACTCTGACCCTCTCCCCACCTCAAGATGTGTCCTTGGAAACTTAGGGCTCCTCAGAATGCAGTTGGGGACCCACTGGGTGGCTGACTGTTGGGATTCCTCCTGCCTTCTACCATGTGGTCTAGGTCGAAGCCCCTGAGAGTCCCTCTCTGTCTCCCGGTCATCCTACCCCCACTGCAGCCTCTCACTTGCCACCAGCGGTGTGAGTGTCGAGGTAAGAGTGTGTGAGGGGTGCAGGGTGCACGTTCACAGGTGGCACACCTGCAGGGGCTGGATGCCACCAGCGATGAGGTCAGAGATCATTCGCACGCTGGCCCTCTTCCTTGGGTCCTGAGGCAGAAGTCGTGGAGTGGGACGAGTCTCTTCCAGATACTCAATGATGGCCAGCTGTCCAGAGGGGAGCAGTGAGGCAGGAGAAAAGGGCCAGGACCCCTGGATCTGGGAGGACAGGGCCAGCACACTCCCCACACCCCCACGGGCCCTTCTGGACCTTATCTGGCAGAATGTGGGTGTCCGTGTGCTTGAGCCTGTGCCTCTCCCGACAAATATTTATGGACCCCCTCCTATGTGCAAGGCACCCTGGTGGCCCACAGGCCAGCAAGAGATGTCAGGTGGCTTCGCTGAGGGCAGTGGTCTCCAAAGGGGCCTCCCCAGGGAATGGGCCTCCCCAGGTTCTGCACTCACTGACTGGCCAATGGTGATCCCATCAATCTTCAGGGCTGGCACCTGCTTCATGGGATTCAGTGCCTGGAATTCCTTGGAAAACTGTAGAGACAAGGCCCCAGTGGGCTGGGTGGCCTGGCCTGGATTGGCTAGAGTAGAACCCTTCCCTGGGGATCCACGCAGGGGCCCAAACCCCAGCAGCTGCTGAGCTACAAGATTCACCGCAGTGACCCAACTATGTGCATTTCCCTGCATTTCCCACCATGGCTACCCGGGCAGCACCTACCCAAGCCAGCCAGCCAGAGGGTCCAACAGGGGGCAAGGACCCACTTGCCACCTGTCCTTGTGGGGTCTAGCCCTGGACAGCCCAGGCTGTGGTACAGACCTGGGAGCCTACACCCTTCACAAGGCTCCTACTGCGGTAGAGTATCCCACCTTGTCCCGCAGGGGAGAGCCAGCAGCCAGCTCTAGTCAGAGGTATCATAGTACACAGTTTCATTTCTTGGGGGCAGACCTCCCCACTCCCACACCTGATACATCTCCAAGGCCTCCAATTCCCACATTGTGGCCTGGGGACAGCCTCCTTACCTGTTGGCCTCCGTCCTTTACGAGGTTGATGGGCATCGTTTCATAGTCGATGCCTTTCAAGGCCAGAGCTAGGAGAGACCACAGACAGCAGAGTCAGGGGACAGCCTCTGGTTCCACTCCCAAGAAGGACCCCTTCCAGGGGGACATGAGGCTGCACATGGAGAGGTTTACCAACACCCCCATGTGGTCAGAACCCAGCTTCTCTCCAGCTTTCTGCCATCCCCCGACCCACTCCCACGGGTACGTGGTGCTCTGCCTCACTCACCCCTGACTCTTGGGGCTCTCGCCTTCTGGAACCCCAACAGGACCTCATGCCCCCCGGGTGGTGCTCTGAAGGTGTGTGCCCTGGCACACTGTGGGCTCCTAGAGGACAGCACAGGTGTGTTCTGTTCATCCCTGCCCCTCCAGGGCCCTCTAAGGTCTTAAACAGTGGTGAGAAGGGTGTCTTTGTTGGAAATGTGTAATTATTCCCTCACTAAGGTATCTAAGGGACAAGGTCACTCACGTGATCACACAGAGTATACCCCTTTTGGGGGGGAGAAAAATCTTTCTTTTTTAAAACTTCAGATTAATATGAATTTTTTTTTTTAAGATAGAGTCTCATTATGTGACCGTGGCGTCACAGTTCATAGCAACCTTCAACTCTTGGGCTTAAGCGATTCTCTTGCCTCAGCCTCCCAAGTAGCTGGGACTATCGGCATCCTGCACAACACCTGGCTATTTTTGTTGTTGTTGTTGTAGTTTTTGTCATTGTTGTTTGGCAGGCCTGGGCTGGGTTCGAATCTACCAGCCCTGGTGTATGTGGCTGGCACCCTAGCCACTGAGCTACAGGCACTGAGCCAATATGAGGTTAATGTTAACCTAATCGTTTGTTGACCTGCAAATGGTTAGGTTACGTTGTTTGCTTAGGTAAAGTTCAAGTTGTCATTGAGTCCTTCACCCAGGGGACGTGCTGAACACCTTTACTTTGTGCCCATTAAGTGGGAGCACACCTATCCCCCCCCACCTGAATTTGTGTTTTTCTCTCATGTGGGTGTGTAATTGTTTATTTATTGGTCCTTCCAACCCATTCTCTCTGTTCTCAGGGTTGTTTACCATAAATTCCAGAGGGGCATCAGGCTCTTTGGTGGTCTTGGAGCATTTTCTGTGACCTCAGTGACCAAATTTCCTCTATACCACCTTTTGTAATCTCCTCTGGCAAGCTAAGAGGAAAAATGCTTAGGTCACCCCTAGCACAGAACACTGAATGTGTGTATGCCTATGTGTGCCAGCATGTTGGGAGTTAAAACGTTGTTGCCAGCCAGTCTTGGGCAGGGGCAGAGGGGTGAGGGGAAGGAAATGCGTGGTAGTGTGAAGAGAGCCTGGAGGACTGGAGGACGTCAGGCTCCCCTTCAAGCTTGTCATCTCCACTCTGGAGAAACCACTCTGAAGGTGGTTGAGGCCAAAGCATGCAGGTCCTACAGACAGCGCCTTATAGACAGCAGAGGCTCTGGGGCCCAGGGACAGGAGTGCCCTCTTGTAGGAAAGTTTCTTCTCTTCTGGCTTACTGACTTTAGTGGCTCGGCACCTGTGGCACAAGGGTTATGGCACCAGCCACATCCACCAAGGATGGTAGGTTCCAACCTGGCCCAGGCCAGCTAAACAAGAGTGACAACTGCAACAAAAAATAGCCAGGTGTTGTGGCAGGCACCTGTAGTTCCAGGTACTTGCGAGGCTGAGGCAAGAGAATCACTTAAGCCCAGGAGTTTGAGGTTGTGTGAGCTGTGACGCCACAGCACTCTACCCAGGGTGACATAGTGAGACTCAGGCTCAAAAAAAAAAAAAGAACCACGTTACCGAGGGATAGGGGAAGAGTCATGGAGGATGGCTCAGCAGTTAGGGCCTGGTGGTGCTAAAGGCAGGCTACCCCAGTTTGCATTTTATCACATTCATTTGCTAGCTGTGTGGCCTTGGGCAAGTACTTTCATGGGCCTCTGAGCCTCAGTTTCCTCATCTGACAAGCAGCATAGCATAGTACTAATTAAAAACATGGACTCTGGGGCAGTGCCTGTGGCTCAACGGACTAAGGTGCCGGCCCCATATGCCGGAGGTGGCGGGTTCAAACTCAGCCCTGGCCAAAAACTGCAAAAGATAACAAGGACTCTGGAGTGAGACTATGAGATTCAAATTCCAGCTTTACCTTTTAGTAGCTGAACAATCTTGGGCAAGTCATTTAACCTTCTTGTGCCTTAGTCTTTTCATCTGTACAATGTGAACAGTAACAGGTCCTCCTCCTAGGATTGAGAAACATGAGCTGTTTCTCAGTGTGAGTGGCTACAACTATGATCTTTGCCAAGGGTTGTAGCTGAGGGAGGGAAAGGTCTAGAGACTAAACCAGAGGGCCCTAGTTTCTGCTTCCCCAAAGCCTGTGTTTGACCACTGTTCAGTTCTGTTTTCATTTGCCAAATCAAATAAAAACTGAAGGAGGCCAGCTGTTTCCCTGTCAGTTACCAGGGACCTTTCGATTTTGTGATCCTGCTTTAAGCATCATTGCCAAGGGCTCTGGAGAGCAGCAGTGTTGGGAGAAGAGGCAGTCCCAAGAGGAAAAACAAACCCTTCCCCCCTTCCAAGAGCTGCCATTCAGGGATAGAGGCTCCAGGAGAGAGGGGATGCTGGTTGCTGGGGGAAAGTCTGGTCTGACGTAGCACCCTTTCCATCCCTGGCCAGCTCCGCACTCAGGGCTTCCCCATCCCATCACACTCCACCCAGGCGGGTGGAGGTACAGTTCTTACCAATTCGCACTCTCCATGAACAGGAGCTTCGGAAGTAGGAATAGAGGATGGGCTAAAGAGAGAGAGGACAAAGGTGCACTTTAATCCATGTTTGGTGAGTTCTCAGCCTCAGGTGCACCCGCTGGTGAGGAGGAATCAGCCCTCAGGCAAAGGGCTCCAAGCCCACACTGCTTCCTCTCATTTGGCCAAAACTTCCTCTGTAGTCATGGAAAGTCCCTTGGCTTTGAATTGTGCTGAGTGGTCCCTAAAGGGGTAGTCTGTGAGAGCCTTCCTTACCTTGGTAGACTCAGTCATGGTTCTATTGTGACCCTTGGCCTCCTCAGGGAATGTCCCCTCTTACAAAGCTGCTGAGCAGTGGAAGGAAGCCTGAGGGGGTGGATCCCGTGAGCCAATGGGGAATTTGGACTGGACAGGTGTCAGGGGAACTTTGATTTGGGGTAGAAAGGACATCTCTTTCCAACTCCTGGGAAGTTTCCTATGATCCTGCTGGAGCCAGGTATGGTGTTCTGGGCAGACAGCATGGCCTGGCTTTAGGGCAGTGGTGTGTGTGACAGAGTGGCTGGGAACTGGCATATCTGAGTGCACATATGCCAGCTTTAGTGTTCAGTTCTATGATGGCATAGGCTCCTTCCAGCATTGGCAGAAGAACAAAACATTCTAATTTTTTTTTTTTATTGTTGGGGATTCATGAGGGTACAAGAAACCAGGTTTATACTGATTGCATTTGTTAGGTAAAGTCCCTCTTACGATCCTGTCTTGCCCCCAAAAGGTGTGGCACACACCAAGACCCCAACCCCCTCGCTCCTTCCCTCTCTCTGCTCTTCCTTTCCCCACCCCTCCCTCATTCTCTCTCTCTGCTCTCCCCTTCCCTCATCCCCACCATGTCATTGTCATTAATTGTCCTCATATCAAAATTGAGTACATGGGATTCATGCTTCTCCAAAAACATTATAATTTTTTGGTACTTTGGTGCCCAATCTCCTTCAATCCTCCTTCCCCACCTATCAGTCCTCCAGGTTCTCAGCTGACCATGTAAAAACAGCTACAGACATGCCCATTCACCGAAAAGGTGAGGTTGCAAGCTGGCAGTTCACAAGGATCCTATCTGCCCTCAGAAGTGTTCTATTTAGACTACACAGAAGTTTAAAATGTTTCACCTAATTATCAATGTATATAAATCAGGACCGTTCATATATAAATTCTGTTGTCTGTTTTTTTTTCTAAGAGATGAGGTTCCCTGCCCAAGCTAGAGTGTGGCGGCATCATCATAGCTCAGTATAGCCTCAAACTGCTGGGCTCAAGTGATCCCCTTTCTCCCAGAGTGCAGTGGCCTCATCATAGCTCACTGCAACCTCAAACTTCTGGGCTCAAGTGATCCTCCAGACTCAGCCTCTTGAGTAGCCTAATTTTTTTCCATTTTTAGAAGAGATGGGGTCTCACTCTTTCCTCCGCTGGTATCAATCTCCTGAGCTCAAGTGATCCTCCCTCCCTTAGCCTCTCAAGAGTGCTAGGATTACAGGAGTGAGCTACCACGCCGAAATTTATTTATTTTTGAGAGAGTCTCACTTTGTCCCCCTTGGGAGAGTACCGTGCTGTCATAGCTCACAGCAACCTCAACCTCTTGGGCACAAGCAATCTTGTCTCAGCCTCCCAAATAGCTGGAAATACAGGCACTAGCCACAATGCCCGGCTATTTTTAGAGGCCGAATCTGCTCTTACTCAGGCTAGTCTCCAATTCCTGAGCTCAAACATCTCTTGCCTGGGAGTTTAGAAAGACTCCTAGAGCGGTGCTGGTGGCTCAGTGAGTAGAGCGCCAGCCCCAAGTACTGAGGGTGGTGGGTTGGAACCCCCCGCCCCGGCCAAACTGCAAAAAACCAACCAACCAAACAAACAAAAAAATAGCCGGGCGTTGTGGCGGGCGCCTGTAGTCCCAGCTACTCGGGAGGCTGAGGCAAGAGAATCGCCTAGGCCCAAGAGCTGGAAGTTGCTGTGAGTTGTGACGCCACAGCACTCTACCGCGGGGACAAAGTGAGACTGTCTCTAAAAAAAAGAAAGACTCCTAAAATCTCATCTGGAAGTTGGAGGGCTATACATTATTAAGGTGACGCTATCTTCCCACCTAATGTGTAGCTTCCCTTCGTGTTACGACAGCAGTTCTCAAATTTCAAAGTGCGCGTAAGACTCATCTGGGTCGCTTAACAAAAGCACAGATTCTCGGGCCGTTCCATTGGAGGTTAACACGATGGCTCCGGAACGGACCCCGGGAAGTGCATGTTACAGCCAGAAACTGCGATTACTCTCCTCGCCCCTCGTGCTCTCTCAAAATGCTAGCACGCATCGGACGAAAGAGCAGCACGTACGGCAGTGCGGATGTGGGAGGCGAGGATCGAAGTTTGGAAGCTGTGCAGTAGCAACAGGGAGCAGCCTTGCCCAAAGCACTTCACTTCCGGAGGACCCCGGCCACCTGCAAACAGCGCGCAGGCGCAGAGCGTGCTCGGCCGGCGCATTGCACGCTGGGAGTCGTCGGCTACGGACCGGCGGAGCGGCTCACCTTTGACCCCGCCCCCCCAGGACTTCTTCGTGTTCCTAACTAGCGTCCCTCTCCCGGATGCGTGGCACAGACCTTCCCCGCTTGCATCTCGCACTTTGCGCCTGAGACCCGTCCACGAGTAAGACCCAGCGACACCCCGATGAGTCAGACCCTTGACTGCTGTCCGGGTAGAGCGACTGAACTAGAATGATCTTTCCTGTCGCTTCCGTCCGGCCCAGCCCTCCTGCCACGCCCCCCCTCCCGGCGCTGCTGGGAGTTGCAGTCCTCTGAGTCCAGCCCGCTCCCTTGTGGCCTCCGGGCCTCCCTGCCCTGCCAGTCCCGTCATGCTCTGCGCCACCGGCCGCCTCCTAGCGGCCCGGGCGGCCGCCGCGCTGTCCGCCCCGCCCGGCGCCCGGGGCTCTGCGCTCCGTTGCCGGCGCAGGGAACTGCTTTTCCCAGAGCACTCCGAGGCGCCCTTTCGTGACTTCTTGGCGGGACGGCTGTCAAGACCGAGTGTGCCTCCGGGCCGGAGGGTGATCTTGAGGAGGGGGAGGATGCCGCCGGCCACGGGCGGAGGTTTGGCAGGGTCCGAGCTGCGTGCCCGGAGGGGCCGCTGTGGACCCCTGGCGGCTAGGCCCGCGAGCCGGGACGTGGCCGCTGAGGCTGCAGCGCCAAGCCCCAAACGGTCTGCTCCGGGTTCGCAGCGCCTCGAGGCGGCCAGCTGGTGGGCCCTACTGGCCCTGGTGACGCTGCTGTCCTTCGCCACCCGCTTCCACCGTCTGGAAGAGCCTCGGCACATCTGGTGAGTGACAGGGCGCGGGCACCATGGCAACCGGGAAGGAGGAACGCCGCCCTCTGATTGGCCCGGGGGCGCGAAGGGGCGGGGGTTCACTGGAGGTGGGGCGGGATCCTACGTGGGGGAGAAATTGAGGTTTCGCGTGGTTGGCCTTTACGAAGTGTGGGCTCTGTGAGAGGAGTCCTTGTGCTCTGGTTGGGGGCAGTGGGACTCTTAGGATCTGAGGAAGCAGTGCTCAGGTCTTCTAGGTTATACGGGAGTGCCTCACCTGGCTGTCAAATTGTGGTTTTTAAAGGTGCTTTGAACGTCACAAAGAATTGGGAAATTCCTGGTAGAGAATTTCCCAAGGCCTGCGTTCCTACTCTGCAAGGTTTGAAGGCATCAGCAGACGGAAAAAGTCCTAACTGGGTGCCTTCATCCTTTAGAGCAGAGATAGTTTGGGTGTCCAGGAATGGTGACCGGGTTCCAGGAAGCAGATTGAAGGTTGTCCTCTGGAGAAGAGATTTATTTTTTAAAAAGCTTTATTTTGTACCGCTCAGATGCTAGGTTGAGGCATAATCAAAGCTTATTAACTGAGCATAAGAAGCATTAATTTGGTTTCTGGTTGGAAGGAGGAAAAGTTTTATACAATTTGAAAGTGGTTGGCTATCTGGCCAACAAGTGATAATCATGTTTTCTCAGTAACACTGAGAAGAAAGTTAGTGTAGAGGATGTTATAAAACAAGCAAGAAAACAAACTGTCAGGTTGCCCTACTTGGAAATTAATCAATTAGCTTGTTACTATGTCTTGACTACTGCCAGAAGATATGAGACTCCTGGGTTAGAGACAAAAGACTTGATTACAGAAAACAGGATGAATAGCAGCATATTGGAGGCAGTTTCCCTTGCCCCCAGGTCCCTCAGGGTGATGCTGTGGGCGCAAATGGACAACTGCACACACAGTGGGTTGCATTGAAGCAAAGGAATAAGAAGCTTGGGGAATCTACTGTTCATAGCATATGGTAAACAGACCTATTCTTTCTCCTGGAGGAGGTACGTTACCTCCTCTCTCAAGGTTGCTTGAGAAACAATCCTAAGAAATGGTCTAGGTGAAATGCAGTCAGGGCCTTGCATTCTTGGCATTCCCAGAAAGATGTGTAGATGTATGAGACATCCAACACTCTCTCTCACCCCACCATCCTACACTGTCTTGGCTTCCAGCAGATTTTCATATGCAACTCCATTGGCTAATCTGATTACCTGGGCTAACAGAGGTAGGGACCAAATATGTTCAACTTGTCTCATGCAGCATTTAATTAAGACTTTTATTAAGTGGGACTCAAAGTAGCAGGATGAGGACAGCCTGCAGTATTTACCTCAGCCATGCTCTCTGGGGTCCTCGATTCAGCCATCTGTAAATAAGTCCTGGGGGGGACCAAGGAGGCTCATTTCAGATAGCTGGGATGTAGTCTAAGGCAATCTTTTATAACCTATGCACAGGTGAGATTTGCCTCTCATCTCTGGTGCCATTGCCAATAATTTACACACATATCCCTATGCAAAAAAATAAAGCAACCCTTATACCCAGTGGAAAGATATTTCCTGGCCCATTCTACTTTATGTACTAGCATATTACCTAAAAGAGCTCAGGTCACTCCCAGATTTTTTGTTAAATTTTATTTGAATCACCATCAAATTTGATTTAGATTACCATCACAGTCACATGGGCATTGTCCATAAATAGTTGGAGCCTAAATCACTATAATCACTATACAAAGCATAGTGATTTGACTGAGAACCCGAGAACTCCTAGGATGTCAGGAGAAGCATATGATTTGTATCAGGTCCATGTTTGGCCCTTGATATTGATATCATCAGACATATGGAAATAGTTCAAGACTGGCCATGTCCACAGGAGTTTTTGTTTTCATAGTAGGATGACAAACACAGCTATAGGTCAGAGTGCTACCTCAGTTGCCACATAACTTATGTGAACCCTATGAGAGGCTTTGGTGCCAGGGACACTATTTCCCTTCTCTTTATTTCTATGGTGTTCCATGGAAAATCTTGACTACTGATCCATCGTTTCTTTCTTTCTATTGCCACATAATTAGTGTGTCCCACTCTAGTACCTACAACTTCATCTTTTCTCCAGTTACCTCCTACCAATATCTAGACCTTTTTGCCAAGGACGTTGTTAGAAAATTGACAGAGGCCCATGATATCTCCTACCTTGACACATGTAAGCCACTGTTGGGGGACATGAAAAGCAGTGTACTCAACCAAGTGATCATTATCTTTATGCTTTAGGACCATGTCACTCCAATAAGACAATCCAAGCAACTAAACTAAAATGAAGTTTAAATTCTGTAGACACCACCACTCCAACCACTCCCAGCTGATCTTTTTTTTTTTTTTTTTTTAAGAGACAGAGTCTCACTTTGTCACCCTTGGTAGAGTGCCATGGCATCACAGCTCACAGCAACCTCCAGCTCTTGTGCTTAGGCGAATCTCTTGCCTCAGCCTCTTGAGTAGCTGGGACTACAGGCACCGCCACAATGCCCGGCTATTTTTTGTTGCAGTTTGGCCGGGGCTGGGTTTGAACCCACCACCCTCAGTATATAGGGCTGGCACCCTACTCACTGAACCACAGGTGCCTCCTTTTTTTTTTTTTTTGATGGGGAAAAGAAAGACAAATCATGTTCAGAAATGGTCAGGGAAAAATCTCAAATGTTCAAAATAGGTATATATAACTCTCCACCCCTTTTTCTTTGGTGGTGAAGAAAAGAACCCTCTCTGGGAATGACTGCATTAGGGGACCAAACTGTTTTACTAAAGTGTGTAGACCAGGAAGAGGGAGGTCAAGTCAGAAATCTTTTTGAGTTGACTTTTTTTGAGGGGACTATTCAGTGTTTGACAATATCAGATGCCTATAGATAGTAGGGAGTGTGGAATGTCCCTCTGAAAACGTTGGCTGTTGGCCCATTGCTGGGTAGCCATTGTAACAAAAAGGTATACCATTGGTAGACTGTGGATGGTTCAGAACACTAAAAACATGAAGAGTTTAGTTTCAGGGACCACAATGTTATATGTAGAGTCATGATTGGACTGGAATACTATAATTGACATTGAAACCTGAAAAAGTATCAGCAGTAGCAAGGTACCAAAGATATCCCCAAGAAGGCAACAAATTCCTAATGTAGTCAATTTCTAAGGCACAAGCAGAGCCACTGCCTGTGGTTTCCTTTACTGTAAGATAAGCAGGCCAACTTTTGGCAGGAGTCACAATTCTGGAATGCAGTGGTAGCTTCTGCTTCACAAACATGTCCTTTGTGCTCAGTTCGTAATGGTGGATGTGTTTCCACACCTGGTGGGTGGATGAACCCAGGTGGCTATGGCAGCTATCTGGATGGTGTGGCCTTGATCAGCAGCCTGATTCTAACCAGGCTAATCAGAGTACCAGCCCTTACTGTGGGTATTTACATGAGTGATCCAGATTATCTCATCAACAGGTAGAGGTGATTTGTTTCTGGAGTTCTCAGCTCCAGAAGAGTGTCTGTAATTGCTCAGTATTTAGTCTTCCAAAGTCATACCAGATGCTTCAACCTTTACTGCAGTCAGCCATCTAGAGCTGTCAGGGACTGGCTGGCTGCTGCCATCCATTGAATATCATTAACATTTAATTGGGCCTAACCAACAGTGACCAGGCATAGACATTTATAGGAATCCTTGTGAATCAAGTTCTCCCTCCCCTATCTCATCCCAAGCCAGTGCTTATGTTTCTGCTCCAGGTAGTGGAGTGGAAGATAGTTTTTCCCAAAGGGGGATCCACCAATTCTTCATATAAAACTGAGAGGCCTTTAGGGCCAGGCCGGCTATATTTTGAATATATGATTTCCACAGGACCAGTGAGTCTTGTTGAGCCCTTCCCTTGTTGGCAGTAGATTCCAAATTGATGCAGTACAAAATAGGAATATTAGGCCAGAGAGTCCTGAGGCCTTCATGGTTCAGGCAGTCAGTTTCAAAGTGAGTTGGGGGATCAGCGCCTGTGACTCAACGGGCTAAGGCGCCAGCCACGAACACCTGAGCTGGCAGGTTCGAATCCAGCCTGGGCCCGCCAAACAACAATGATGGCTGCAACCAAAAAATGGCCGGGCGTTGTGGTGGGCACCTGTAGTCCCAGCTACTTGGGAGGCAGAGGCAAGAGACTCGCTTGAGCCCAGGAACTGGAGGTTGCTGTGAGCTGTGATGCCACGGCAGTCTATCCAGGGTGACCAGGGTGACAGCTTGAGACTCTGTCTCAAAAAAAAAACAAAAAAAACAAAGTGAGTTGGGTAGTCCTTGTTCAAGCTGACCTTTTGAAAAGGCTGTACTTGGTACCTATGGCCAGGAGGTGGTGCTGTTATTCTGGTGAATGGTCTCTTCGCACTCTGGCAGGAAGGTTTTTTTTTTTTTTTAGATAAGAGTCTCCCTATGTTACCCTCGGTGGAG
>CAUYRH010157627.1:0-12419 GCA_963574655.1 Perodicticus potto | reverse complement strand
CGACTCGAAAGGAAGGAAGCAAGCTAGCAAGGAAGCGCTGCAAAGGAAGGAAGGTAGGGAAAGGAAGGAAGGAAGGAAGGAAGGAAGGGAAAGGAAGGAAGGAAGGAAGGAAGGGAGGGAGGAAAAGGAAGGAAGGAAGGGAAAGGAAGGAAGGAAGGAAAGAAGGGAGGAAAAGGAAGGAAGGGAGGGAGGGAGGGAAAGAAAAGAAAGAGAGAAGGAAAGAAGGAAATAAATGACGTTTTCTCCCCTCCAGGGGTCATCACCTGGGGGGTGAGTAAACTCCGCAGGTGGTAGGAGGAAGAAGTGTAGTCATCAAGGAAAAGCGGAGCAGCAGGTGGGAGGAGAACTTAGAACGTGTGGAGGCCGTGAGCCCGAGCCGAGAAGATTCCAAGAGAAGGGCGATAGGTGACCAGTGGTGGCGAGGAATGTTACTGCGGACAGGTTAAAGAAGAGGAGGACAAGGGATAGAGCCCTCGGGCTTGAAGATGAGAATGGGGACGTCTAGGAAGCGTTTCTGCCAGGTGGGAGGAGCGGATCTCAGCTGGTGCGGGCTGGGTGGCCGATGAAGGGTGAAGGCGCGGCCTCCTCCAGAGCGGGCACCTCGCGGGGAGCGGGTGTGTCCCCCAGGGCCTCGCGGAGGTGCTCCCCAGGCCGTTCACGGCACGGCGAGGTTCGAGAAGCTGCGCTTGCTGGGGAGTATCTTTTGTTCAGGGTGGTGGTCGGTTATGACAGGGGACAGAGTCGTAACTTGTGACAACCGCCGTAGAGAAGGGTTTTCCTGAATGGGGAAGACGTGCACGGGGTGTTAGTCAGAAAGGAAAGGACCGGAGGGGGAGAAGCTATTCAAAAAGAGAAGAGAGCGGATTAAGAAAGGACGTGGATGGACCCCGGAGTCCGGGGCTCAGGAGTACTCAGACAAGGAAGAGAGAAGCTTCTCCCTCCCCAGGAAGGAGGGAGGTGGAGGCCGAGGAAGTCTGGGGCAGAGAGGTGTGGACCTAGAAAGTGGAAGAAAGGTGGAGTTTTTTGTAATGCATAGGTTTTTTTTGTTTGTTTAAGTTTTAGAGACAGAGTCTCACTCTGTCACCCTGGGTAGAGTGCCGTGGTGTCACAGCTCACCGCAACCTCCAACTCCTGGGCTTAGGCGATTCTCTTGCCTCAGCCTCCCGAGTAGTTGCCCTCCACAATGCCCGGCTATTTTTGTTGTTGTTGCAGTTTGGCCGGGCCGGGTTTAGAACCTGCCACCCTTGGTATATGGGACCAGCGCCCTACTCACTGAGCCACAGGCACCACCCTTCATGCCTAGTTTTGAGGTAGCCGCTGGCCTGTATCTCTATTTTGGGGCCACCCCAAAACATTGCTAAATCTTAGTAATAATCCATCGAAGGAAAACAGGTGAGTAACAACAGCCTTAGGAAATGCAGCATAATTTATTGCCTGTTGCTATGATTCCTGGGGCACTAGAAAGAAACTTACCCAGATTATAGCCTCAATTGCTTAATAAGATTTTCATGTTAAATGGCTTTATTGCATCTGAAGTAATATTTTTAAATAATCTCTCTCTCTCATGTGGCTTCCTTAGAGTGGAAATCCTTGCTAAATTAAGTTTTCTTGTAACATGCATTTAGTATTTTTTGTTTTGAGACAGAGTCTCACTATGTCACCCTTGGTAGAGTGCTGTGGTGTCACAGCTCACAGCAACCTCAAACTCTTGGGCTTAGGCGATTCTCTTGCCTCAGCCTCCTGCATAGCTGTTTTTTTTTTTTTTTTTTTTTTTTGCAGTTTTTGGCCAGGGCTAGGTTTGAATCCGCCACCTCGGGTATATGGGGCCAGCACCCTGCTCCTTGAGCCACAGGCAATGCCCCGCCTGGCAGTTTTTTTTTTGTTATTGTTGTAGTTGTTGTTTGACAGGCCTGGGCTGGGTTCAAACCCACCAGTCCCGGTGTATGTGGCCAGCTCCTTAGCTGCTGAGCTACAGGTGCTGAGCCAGCATTTAGTATTAAATATTCAATTTACTATAGTAATTTGCAGTCATCCCTGGAAACCCTGGGCTAAGACGTAATGTACTCTGTAGAGCGGAGTTTGAGATTTTTAAAATCCAGAGCAAATGTAAAGAGTGGACTGAAATGTATTCGGAATCTCCCACTCCATGTCTGCTTCAAAATCATAGTGCTCCCAACTATTTTTGTTTTAAAAAGAAACTTGTTTGATGCAATTTCAGTTGAGATTTTTACATGAGTCAAAATTGAGAAATCGTACTTGTTCTCATCTACTTGGCTTCAGTTGAAAAAGTTCTTATAATCTAGGCAAATAGTTGGCTAAGTGATAGTTGCCATGGCAACTGCCTTGTTGGGACTGGCGCTTCTGTCTTCACTTTATATAGTGGAAGCCTCCTTGCCTGGTCACTCTGCCACCCTAGAATCTTCCTCAGGGGAGTTTCAGTGAACAGTTTGGGGCTCTCACCCACATGGAAAGTTCTTGTCATCTCCGTGTGCCAGCAGGCAGGTGGGTTTCAGATGTCTCTGATGGCTTGTTATACTGAATACTGAAATTCTTCTGAGACAGAAGAGTATACCTTATGCATCCCAGAATTGAGTGTTATTTCTTTTGCTGGTCTGGTTGAAAGTTAGATGGTGTGTGGACAAGGACAGTGTGGTTTTAACAGTGTTCTGGCTTCTGCCTCCCCTCAGCCTTGAGCAGTTATGACTCTGGGATCCAGCATCAAGGCCTTCCTTGCCTCCCTAGAGGAGCGATGTCACTGTGCTGTGGTGAACAGACGACCTCACTGCGGCAGCACCGTGCCCGTGAGCTACTGCTGGTAGGAAGTGTGACATATAATTGAGTAAGACAGGCAGGTGGAGATCTGGGAGACTGGGGAATTCTTGCCCCGTATAAAGGCCCGGGCTGGGTTCGGAGCAGCCAGGCCCCTTCCACTCCGTCCAGTTACTGTCATGTGGGAACATGATTCCATCTGCCAGACCTTTGGAATTGTCAAGAGAAGTCAGATATTTACACAAAACTCTATTTATTACAAACTGTTGGTAACAAATTCATTAAGTATTGTGAACAGTGGGCAAAAAAGTCAGAAACCTTTCACCTCCTTCAATTATTTGCTCAGATGTCCTCTTCTGGGTTAGGATTTTCTGAACACCCAACTTTCTTTTTTCTTTTCTTTTTTTTTTATTGTTTGGGATTCCTTGAGGGTACCAAGAATTAGGACACACTGATTGCATTTGTTAAAGTCCCTCTTATAATTGTGTCCCAGCCCTCCCCTCTCCCTGCTCCCTCATCCCCCTACCCTACCCTTGTATTAGCTCATCTACTGCCCTCATATTAGAATTGAATACATTGGATTCTTGCTTCTCCATTTTTTGTAATGCTTTGCTAAGAAGAATTGAACACTTATTTTTATTTTTTTAATTTTTTTTGTTTTATTTTGAGACAGAGTCTCACTATGTCACCCTCGGAATGGTGCTGTGGTGTCCTAGCTCACACAATCTCAAACTCTTAGGCTCGAGTGATCCTCTTACCTCAGCCTCCCAAGTAGCTGGGACTACAGGCGCCTGCCACAATGCCCACCTATTTTTTGTTGCAGTTGTCATTGTTTAGCTGGCCTGAGCCAGGTTTGAACCCGCCACCCTAGGTGTATGTGGCTGACACCATGACCACTATGCTACGGATGCTGAGCCTGAACACTCAGTTTTAATTGACCAACCTCGCCCTACCACTTTCTTATTCTCTTTCTCTGCTTTATCTCTCTCCATAGCACCTCACTGAACCATTACTGAGGGTGGGAACTGTGATCTGGTAGCCCTCTGCAAATCTCATATCAGGAACAGTGTCTGGACCACAGAAGGTTCCCATGAACATTGTCAACTGAATGACCCAAGGAATGCAGGTCTGATGCCGAGGGGCAGGACTAGGGTGAGATGAATGAGGTACCTAGGATGGAAAATTTTAAAAGGTTCTTAGCTTCTCTGATCGTGGCAGGGAATGCCTGCTTACATTTTGTGTCCTAGAGACCTCACTCTTTTACCCTAGTCATTGCCATGCTGATGTAGTTGCTATAATGATCTCTGATCTCATTCTTAGGCTGGGTAAGAGAGAGGAAATTGCTTGAAAGTTAGCACGCTACTGTTATTTAAAAAATTATCAGCCTAATGAATCTCTGAAATGCCCAGCAACAGCTTGATATTGACCAAAAAATGGTTTAGCAATCTTTGGTTAGAATGTAAACTCTCTGGGGATTCTAAATCTTAGTTCATGCTCCCTTTTCCATTTTTTACGTAGAAAAACATAAAACGTAAGGAACTCACATGACAACATTATGTATCAGCACAGAGAGACAAAATGTATTTCAATTCCAGGCATGGGGTTATCAGAGTTTAGAGTCCCTATTTATTGAAAACCATCAAAATGTAGAACAAATTAAAGAACAATCATGTGAAAGAAGTATTATAGCCCATTCTCAAATTGAAGCCAAGACAAAACTTTGAAGGAGAAATAATAATTATAAGAAAAGTTTTCAGATACTGTAACAAAGGCCAGCCAACATTTTTCACGTATACTTTTACCGGCTGAAAAGAAGTATTATTCTCCACTCATACCCACTAAAGAGACGATGGTCCATAACATATAGGATTAATGTGATGGCAAGTCTTATATAGGTTGTTAAATGTGAGATTTTGACTGAGGCTCTGAGATATGATAGCTACTGGATATTACCCAAAAGAGTAATAAGGCAGATCAGAATGCACCTTGCTGAAGAAAGTGTTGGAGAACTGGTTTCTCAAGCAGAGTTGCAGGAGGAGGAACCTATTAAGGAAACCTTGTCTAAAGGATCAATGATCGTGCCAGTGGGAGACTTTCATGCATGATGGTGCAAAGCCCTTTCAAACGACACCAGTGAAGGAAGAACTTTCTGTCCTCCTTCTGGGCTCCTCCCTCCAACCCCAGGGGACTTGAATTTTGCTTAGTACCTTGGGGAGGAGAGAAAAAAAGCGAGCAGGCAAGAACACCATGGCTCTTCCTTGAAGCCTGTCCTTGTTAGGGGAAAGAAACAGACTTAACAGTAAATGAAAAAATGTTGCATATTTATGTAGGACAAGGCATTCTCATTATTGGGTCACATAAAGTGACCTAGGCCTAGTTCCTAAGAGTGAGTAAAAGTGAGCAGTAATATCATGGAACATGCTGGCTCTCCTTCAGAGGAAGCTATTTTTAAAGAGACAATGGGAAACAAAGCTGGAGTTTCCTTCCAAATAAATCTCACGAGTGGGCTTGTCCAACCCCTTGACTACCAGGGCTAAGCTGACCCTGCAGTGATCCTGCAGCTAGTCTGTGCAATTACTGTTAAAATTTCTAGAAAACTTGCTCTTGTGAAGAATGACTATTTGCTTAATAAGACTGAAAAGAAAAGATGATCAGGTATAGTCATATGTGTATTCATAAGGCTGAGTAGTAGCTAGGAGTTAAAAGAACCGAAGGAGGTCTAAGCCAAGATCTCGGAGAGAAGTTCGGAGCAAGCCAGTCCTGAGAGCCAAGTGTGGTGTCCTGCCTCCTTCAGGTTCAATTCCAGCAATTACAAAAGATGAGATTCTTCCTTGCAAATAGAATTCATCCCTCTTAATTTATACTTTTCAATACAGGTGTTGTAAAATGAGATACTGAAGCACAATTAACAAACTAATGATTCAGATGACTACTAATACATTGTTGAATGAGGCAAGGAAGCGGAAGGACACAGTCTTGAAAGACAGATGTCACATGTGTCATCTATGGATCTGTGCATCTCAGTTGCCCCATTTATTTATTTTTAGAGAAAGAGTCTCACTTTGGTAGAGTGCCGTGCTGTCACAGCTCACAGCAACCTCTAGCTCTTGGGCTTAGGCGATTCTCTTGCCTCAGCCTCCTGAGTAGCTGAGACTACAGGCGCCACCACAACGCCCGGCTATTTTTTGTTGCAGTTTGACTGGGGCCGGGATCGAACTCTCCACTCTCCGTATATGGGGCCGGCGCCCTACTCACTGAGCCACAGGGGCCACCCAGTTGCCCCATTTATTAACAATGTGGATGTTAGTAAAGCTTTTAGGATTGTTGAGAGTATTAAAGGAGCTTGCATATGTTAATAAAGAATCTTATACAACTTGTACCACAGCTGGCATTCAATAAATGAGAGGCATTTTTATTAAAGTGCTAGAAGACTCATCATCTATACTGGGGGAAAAAATCACTTGTGTACTTTCGCTTATCTTTGTTGTCATCATTATTGCACAATGATAGGCTTGTGAACATTTTTGCAGAAACTGTATTGAACAAATGTACTTATGTAATGTTATTTGCTTGTCTACCATGACTAATACAAGGAAGCGCTAGACAGAAGACGTACGTACTGGTCAAGGGAAAACCCCACACATACCCCACTAGTGTACGTATTACCATTATTCAATTTTATTTTACACTCTAAAAATACATTTGGAGGGTTTCAGTAATAACTTCAAAATGCCTGAAGAGGAAAACGAGTTGTTATAAAGTGAATGATTGTTTTTTCTAGTTTTTCTATCTTTAACAGGGAAAAGGTTAGTTAGTTTATTTTAGGGTGATAGAGACTCAGCCTAATGTAGCTAAAGTAACAACTCCCAATGCAAATAGTTATGCAACTTTCTTTTGCCTTATGCCACCTTGATAAATATTTGTGGTGCGTGACACTTGGGACCTGGAGAACCCTTGCCCAACATAAAGGCCTTGGCTTGGATTGAAGTGGCCAGTTCTTCCCATTTCTATCTAGTTGTTGTCATTCGGGAATGTGGCTCCATCCTGCCAGATCGGGCACAGAACAAGTGTTTAAAAGAAAGAGAGAATTGGGACATGTTTTAGCTAATGTTTTTGACATTCATGGAGCACTCATCCCGTGCCAGACTCTGTTCTCAGTGCTGTGCAGGGATTCATTCCTTTAACCATCAAATGATAGAAGGTAGATGATAGTCCCGTGCATATTTTACAGGTGACAACACTGAGACTCGGGGATCTTCAGTAATCAGTGCTATTAGGCTGATTTCCCACAGTCCCAGAGGACGTTTAGAGACTTTTTAAAAAATGAAAATCTAGGGCGGCGCTTGTGGCTCAGTGTGTAGGGTGCCGGCCCCATACACCGAGGGTGGCAGGTTCAAACTTGGCCCTGGCCGAACTGCAACAACAACAACAACAACAAAAAAAAAAGAAAGAAAAAAATCTATAGTTTTCAGGAATTTCAACAAGATATAGCTCAAATTGTGGCAATATAAAATAGGAATTATCAATGCACGTTGTCAGTAGGGTTAGCAGCATCACGTACCATCAGCTAATAAGAAGTGAAGGTTGTGGCCGGCGCAGTGGCTCATGCCTGTGATCCTAGCACACTGGGAGGCTGAGGCCAGAGGATCACTGTAACTTAGGAGGAGTTCAAGACAAGCATCAGCAAGAGCAAGAACCCATCTGTATTAAAAATAGAAAAATTAGGTGGCTGCCATGGGGGATACCTGTAGCCCCAGCTACTCAGGAAGCTGGGGCAGGAGGATTGCTTGGACCTAGGAGTTTCAGGAGGGTGCTGTCAACTAGTCAGATGCCACAGCATCAGCCTGGGTAACAGAGTTAGATTCTATCTAAAAAAATGGTGGGGGGGATGTTGTGATTTTGATGATAGTTACATACAATACTACATACATAGATATTTAAAGACTATTAGACCACAGTGTTCATATATATATCATATCTATACTTAAGTCCTTGATTTGCAACACACCAACCCTGTGTACGCCTGAGTTGCTGTGAAGACTATTCTCCCTTGCTAGAGTTCAGGGTCTAGTTCTCTCACGAAGGGTTGGTTCTTTTGTGAGCCTGGAGTTGGAACATTTTGAGGTTGGGATAGTGGGCTGTGTACGTTCAGAATTTTACTTTCTGCCAAATTGTATCTTGATTATGGTTGTGGTTATACACGTGTGTGTGTGTATACATTTGTCAATGCTGATTGAACTATATACTTCAAATGAGTATAGGCTTTTATGTATAATTAGACCTCAATAAAGTTGATTACAAAATATTTTCCCTTAAATAGTTTAATAAAAAGTAACAATTGACATAAAAAAAAAAAACTCCAGTGGTTCCCATTTGCCTATAAGATTAAATTAATTGTTGAAGAAGATATTTTAAGCTCTCTACTATGTGGTCCCAAGCCATATTCTGCATGGTTTTAACTCCTGACCTATTTAATGTCACGGATCCTTTTGGTGGTCTACCAAAAACTATGAATCCATTTTCAGAGTAATATCTTTTTTTTTTCTTGAGACAGAGTCTCACTATGTCACCTTGAGTAGAGTGCTGTGATGTCACAGCTCACAGCAACCTCAAAGTCTTAGGCTTAAGCGATCCTCTTGCCTCAGCCTTCCAAGTAGCTGGGACTACAGGCGCTCACCACAACACCCAGCTATTTTTTTGTTGCACTTGTCATTGTGTTGGGCAGGCCTGGGCTGGATTCAAACCCGCCGGCTCTGGTGTATGTGGCTGGCGCCCTACCCACTGAGCTACAGGCACCGAGCCAAAGAGAGGACGTTTTTAAGAAAAACAATAGTAACAATGAAATCAAAATCTATTACTGTGCTACAGAGCACAAATTCTTGGCTAGCTATGCAATTATCCCATCTGACAGTTGTGTCACTATTTATACTATCTAAACGTAAAACAAGTGCTTGTAGGAGGTCCACTGAGCTATGGGCATCATCCCAGAGCAATATCTACAAATGCAGGTAATAAAACACATAGGAATACAAAGGAAACAGATTACATGGGAATTATAACATTTCAAAACTAGTGATATAGGAATATCTGTGCTTTATTAACTCATTAAATAAGATGTGGCATAAGTCTAACAACTCATAATTTCAAAGTAGTCTTGAGCATAAACAGTAGTTCATGATCTCTGCAACAAAAGTAGCAGGCAATAAAATAATCTATAATTGGTTTTGGTGACAAAGTCACAAATACTGATAATACTACTGAAATTTTCATTTCCATATTCAAAATGGAAGGAAATGTTAAATTTTAGTTAGAGTTTAGTGAATATGAAGGTGTACTTTTTTTCTTCATCCAAGTTCAACCGCCCTCTTCCCACTCCTTCCCTTTCGTTGCTAGTAGCAACAAAAATAATTTTATGGTGGGGGGGTCACCACAACATGAGGAATTGTATGAAAGGGTCACGGCTTTAGGAAGGTTGAGAACCACTGCCTTAGTGAGTGATCCTTTTCCTAGCTTAAGCTCCAACACGCTCTGCCTGAGTGCAAAGGTCACCTATCCTAGAACCTGCAGAGACAGCAAGTTACATGAACGTGTGGGTGGGCTGGTAACCAGACAGCAGAGAATGATGAGTGATACAGAGCCCAGGTCCTCCCTCGGGGCATTCAAATATAACATTCAGGTTTTTTTGAAAAATGCAATAATGTACCAGCCAAATAAAGATTAGCCAGGAGTTGGCCAGTGTGTAACCACTGTTTCATCAACCAGAATGAACTGCCAGTTCTCCCCGACTCTCCCACCCATGCATCTCCATAGAGCTTCCTTTGTATAGAAAGTCCTTTCCCCTAATCTTTTTTAGTCAAAATACAGCCAGTTCAGAGGTTGGCAGTTCCTGCTTCCATCACCTAGAAGCCATCTGGCCCTCTCTGTGCTCCTGAGGAACTTGATTCAAACCTTTTTCGCTTTGTTTTCTGAGCACGGGTCACATTTGGCCCTGTGTTGTGCTTATTGATGTACACATTTCACTGGCTCAGTCACAAGCTCGGTGAGGGCAGGTCACCTAGCGCGGTTTTCTTTCATCTTGGATTTTGACCTGTGATCGAGTATACACAGTGCTGTGGGCACCAGCAGAGTCAGACTCGGGCCAGCCTCTGCCTTCTGCTTTTCTCTTCCCTGCGTCTTTCTTTTATTGATTTGTTTTAATTTTGCAACTACTAGAAATAAGGCTCTGACCTGATTTTTCTTCCACTGAAGGGCTCACACTATAGCACAAATATCCCACCCAGAAAAGTAATCGATGTCATATAAAGTCTTCCTTCAGGAATAGACGTTCATTCTTTCAATCATTCAGCCACAGAATGCTTCTTTCTCTCAAAAACCAGGTGAAAGAATGCTTCCTGTATGAACTACATCAGATGAGAACAGAAGGTATAGACAGACTGTGATGCATGCCTGTGAAACTATTTCCCAGTGGCTTAGAGACAAGCAAATTAATGCTTTTTTCCAAAGATCACTCATTCCTTATGTTATGTTGTGGAGCTACCCAAGTAACTTTCTGTTAACACCGTCAGTCCGCTGTGCCCAAGGCCCCACTGAGCGCCAGTGGCTGTGGACTCCCTATCTGCCGTGAAGTTACATTTAGAAACATTGAAAGCAATACAATCTTAGTTTGTACCCTGGCTTTTAAATTTGTTTGCAATGTGACCTTGAGTAAATTGCTGAAGATCTCTGAGTCTCAGTTTTGTCACCCATAGAACATGAGACGTTATCATTCATTCCCTATAGTTGTTTGATGGTTAAATGAGTTAATAGATATATAGCACTTAGAACAGTGTCTGGCACGAAGGTGCTCCGTGAATGTTGAAAGTCTTAGTTAAAACCCAATACTTCCCTAATATCTGTTTCTTTTAAGTACCTTCTTTGTGCCAACCACTGGTTTAGGCTTTAGGGACATAAGGCTAAACAAAATAGAGCCTCTTCCTCAAGGAGCTCATAACATAAAGTTTTCCAATCCGTGGACCAGAAATTCTTTGGGAAGATCTTTTCTGAGACTCTATTTATTTATTAGATAGAATAAATATATGTGCTTTATTTCTTCATTGAACTGAATAAATAATCTGCCATAAATAGGCTTTATTTTAAAAATATATGTAGTTATTTTGGAAGTAATAAATGTCAAAATTACCTAAGAGGACATCTTAATTCATATATTTTTTAACCATTGCTTATCTCAGTCAATATTCAGAGACTGAATGTAATCACATGGTGACTCCCAACATTTTTTGGAAGATATTCAAAAGAACTTCTTATGGTCAAATTGGCTGGATCCACTAGTTGAATGCTTAATAGAGTTTGACAGAAACCCAAATAATCATTTCTGCTCGGGCATGGAGGAAATTCTGCCCCTGAAGAGTAGTATTCAGTCCCAAGATACTGCAGGATAGAGACTGACTCTCAAGGAATAGTTGATTAAAGAGTTTCCAGGTGCTTCCCCCAAAGGCTTGAAACCCTTCACAAAGAAGGGAGAAGTAGATGGAAATCGCCATATTGGCCTAACAGAAAGTGATCCAGCTGAAGTGGAAGGAGGTCGTCAGAAGTCCAAGATCAGAGGGGGCAGCCTATGGTTGCTAATGCAATCTAGACTTCTGTGGATCCCTTGTGTGTTTAAGTGCTTATGGAGGTCTGCAAAAAGAAAAAAGATTTGCTAAGGCAGGAGGATCACTTGAGCCCCTGGATTTAGGGTTCCAGCGAGCTATGATGACACCACTGCACTCTAGTCCAGGCTACAAGAGCAGGACTTTGTCTCAAAAGACAGGTTGTAGAGAAGCATTTGATTCCCTTCTGCCTGCTGCTGTTCTGATACTACAAAAATTATGGAATTGTTCATACTTATATGGTTAGTTGCCAACCATTAAGAATAAGTTCTTAGATCGTCTATCAGGAGTGCCCACCCTGTTTTCTTTTTCTTGCAACACATTGGAAGAATAAGAATTGTCTTGGGCCACACATTAAATACACAAACACTAATGAAAGCTGATTAACAAAAATAAAAATATCTGTGCATACTTTTTGTGATATCCAAAATCACAGATAGACAAAATAAAAAATCCTCACAAAATCAACACGCAGCCTCTGGCCACAGGTTGGACACCCCTGAAACTCTTCTGACAATAGATGCCAGTATGTAGGGGAAAGCATGAGTGAGTTGAATTGTGGCCACTGCCGTAGTTTGAAATTTTGTCTTGGCAGTTGTCCTAGGCAAAGTCTTTAGAAGATTGCAATGACTTTTCTGGAAAATCACTGGGAACTATTGCCAACACTAAGAAAATCACACCAGCAGGGATCAGATACGAGAGAAATCCTACCTTTTTCTTAAAAGTTACGTGCCTTAAAAGTGTTATGGTGCAATGTTCCTTTCTAGGGGAGATCAATATTTGCTTTCTGGTCCAAAGTAGAAAGTCAGTCCTCTTTGCTGCAGGCAGGTCTCATTGCTCTTCTGGCGAGTATGTCATTCTTTTTTTTTTTTTTTTTTTTTTTTTTTTTGAGACAGAGCCTCAAGCTATCACCCTGGATAGAGTGCTGTGGCATCACAGCTCACAGCAACCTCCAATTCCTGGACTCAAGCGAGTCTCTTGCCTCTGCCTCCCAAGTAGTTG
>CAUYRH010157625.1:0-12857 GCA_963574655.1 Perodicticus potto | reverse complement strand
TCAAGTTTGATATGAGGACACTTAATGACAATTATTGACATGGTGGGGGTGAGGGAAGGGGAGAACAGAGAGAGAAAGAATGAGGGAGGGGTGGGGAAAGGAAGAGCAGAGAGAGGGAAGGAGCGAGGAGGGTGGGGTCTTGGGGCCTTGGTGTGTGTCACACCTTTTGGGGGAAAAACTCGATTGTAAGAGGGACTTTGCCCAACAAATGCAACTAGTGTAACATGGTTTCTTGTACCCTCAATGAATCCCCAACAATAAACAAATATATATATATATATATATATATAATAGTAGTATAATATAATAATTAGTAATGTTGCATAGGTAATACAATAATGGTGTCATGAAAGTAAACATAGAACCAAAAATATAGAGAACCAAAATATATTAAAATGTACATATAATCAAAAAACTCATGTTAAGAGAAAATCCCTTTGTTTATATTTACAACTTTATATGGTGACAAAATACCTAAATTCTAAAAAAAAAACCAACAAAAAATAAACTGAGGAATGATTAGATGTGGTTCATAAGAAAAGCCATCCTAGAAAATATGAACTTGCAGAGGAAAAATCAAGCAAAAGAAATAATGGGGGTGTCTATTGGTGTTACTGTTTCTATTGGTTGTTTGTAATAGCTATATATGTCAAATAGAAAGGTTTGACAGTGTGATTAACAGATTATATGTAGATGGACTTAATTAGAGGTAAAAGCCCATGGTAGATATTAAAAAGAAAATATAATTGCTGAAAGAGATAAAAATGTTTGGGCAAGTTTTCAAAAGATTTTTTTTTTAAAGTGGTAATTTTGCAATAATGTACCACTACCACTCAGATATGAATGTGTGTGCATGCACACACACACCCCCCAATGTTTGCAGTATTTACTGGAATGGATGAGTACAGAAATAATTGAATTAGAAAACCAAAGCTGGGTAGGTGTGGTAGCTCATGCCTGTAATCCTAGCACTGTGGGTGGCTGAAATAAGAGAATTGCTTGAGGTCAGGAGTTCAAGACCAGCCTGAAGAAGAGCAAGACTCCATCTCCACAAAAAAAAAATAGAAAATTCACTAGTATTTCTGGCATGCACCTGCCATCTCAGCTACTTTGGAAGGCTGAGGGCAGAAAGATCCATGCAACCCAGGAATTTGAGGTTATAGTGAGCTATGATGATTCCACTGCACTTTCGCCCAGGCAACAGAGTGAGACCCTGTATTAAAAAAAAAGAAGAAAAAGAAAATGAAAACCAAAGCTGGAAATCCTGGTGTAGTAGCTTCTTACTTAGAGAGAAAGAGAGAGAGAAGAGAAAACAGAGACGAGAGAGAACCAATTCAACCACGTTAATATAATTAATTAGTAATGGACTGAAATGGAATATATCCACCTATGCATTCATAATCAAGAAGCATTTGTTATGCTTAATGTAATGGCACAAATGATATATCTACAACAACACTACAAATTTCATCTGCAGAGAAGTATTTTAAAATTCTTTGCCTTAACTAGTATTTCAAATGTCTAACACACCCGCCCACCAACAAGCTAGAAAGTTAGAATGAATAAAGGAAAGCAAAGTTGCAATATGTTAACCTTAGGTATCCAGGTGTTTATGAACTGCTCAATTACATTTTTAAGGAATATACTTATTTTTGAAAATTATTTTATCGAATAATAGTACTAATTCAGTCAACAACTACATCATTTCTAGTTAAAAAAATTTTCAGTTAAAATAATCTCTGTTTGGCCGGGCATGGTGGCTTATGCCTGTAATCTCAGCACTCTGGGTGGATCGCCTGAGCTCATGAGTTTGAAACCAGCCTCAGTCACAGTGAGACCTGGTCTCTAAAAATAGTCACACCCTCTCTCTAGACTTAATGACTTAATCAAGAAGAAATAGATCTTTTGAAAAGACCAATTTCAAGCACTGAGATCAAAGAAACAATAAAAAAATCTCCCAACAAAAAATGCCTTGGTCCCGATGGTGTCACACCAGAATTCTATCAAAACTTCAAAGAAGAGCTTATACCCATATTGCAGAAATCATTCCAAAAAATTGAGGGGGTAGGAATCTTCCCCAGCACGTTCTATGAAGCAAACATCACCCAGATACCAAAACCAGGAAAAGATTCAACTAAAAAGGAGAACTACAGACCAATTTCACGAATGAATATAGATGCAAAAATTCTCAATAAAATCCTAGCCAATAGATTACAGCTTATCATTAACAAAGTCATACATCACGATCAAGTAGATTTCATCCCAGAGATGCAAGGCTGGTTTAACATACATAAATCCATAAATGTTATTCACCATATCAACAGAAGCAAAAACAAAAACCATATGATCTTCTCAATAGATACAAGAAAAAGCATTCAATAAATTCATTCACATCCTTTTCTAATTAGAAATCTGAAAAATAGAGGCATTGGCAACACATTTCTTAAACTGATCAAAGCCATCTGTGACAAACCCACATTTAATATTATACTGAATGGATTAAAACTGAAATCTTTTCCATTCAGAACTGGAACAAGACATGGTTGTCCTCTATCACCACTACTATTCAACATAGTGCTGGAAGTTCTAGCCAATACAATCAGGCAAGAGAAGGAAATAAAGGGTATCCAAATGAAGGCAGAAGAAGTGAAACTCTTTCTCTTTGCTGATGATATGATCTTATACTTGGAGAACCCTAAAGACTCAACAACAAGACTCCTAGAATTGACCAAAAAAATACAGAAATGTCTCTGGATATAAAATCAATGTCCACAAATCAGTACCCTTTGTATATGCCAACAACAGCCAAGATGAGAAGACAATCAAGGACACAATTCCCTTCTCAGTAGCTTCAAAGAAAATGAAATACCTAGGCATATACCTCTCAAAAGAGGTGAAGGACCTCTATAAAGAAAACTATGAACCCCTAAGAAAAGAAATATCAGAAGATATTAACAAATAGAAGAACATACCTTGCTCATGGCTGGGAAGAATCAACATTGTTAATACTTCCCAAAGCAATCTACAGATTCAGTGCCATCCCTATTAAAATACCAACATCATACTTTCAAGACTTGGGAAAAAATAATTCTCTGTTTTGTATGGAACCAGAAAAAAACCCATATAGCCAAGGCAATTCTTAGTAATAAAAACAAAACTGGAGGCATCAGTCTACCAGATTTTAGGCTATACTACAAGGCCATAGTGATTAAAACAGCATTGTATTGGCACAAAAATAGAAACATAGACATCTGGAACCAAATAGAAAACCAGGAGATGAAACTAACATCATACAGCCACCTAATCTTTGATAAACCAAACAAGGACATAGACTGGGGGAAAGAATCCCTATTCATTAAGTGGTACTGGGAAAATTGGATATCCAGATGTAAAAGACTGAAACTGGACCCGTACCTTTCTCCACTCACAAAAATTGATTCAAGATGGGAAAAAGGCCTAAATCTAAGGTATGAAACAATAAAAATCTTCAAAGAAAATGTGGGGAAAACACTTGAAGCTATCCACCTGGGGAATGACTTTATGAGGAAGACTTCTGTGTCAATTGCAACAACAACAAAAATAAACAAATGGGACTTAATTAAATTGAAAAGATTCTGTATAGCTAAGGAGACAATGACCAAAGCAAACAGACAACATACACAATGAGAAAGGATATTTGCATATTTTGAATTGGACAAAAGCTTGATAACTAGGATCTACAGAGAACTCAAATTAATCAACATTAAAAGGGCCAGAAATCCCTTATATCACTGGGCAATAGAGCTGAAGAGAACCTTATCTAAAGAAAACAGATGAATGGCTAACAAACATTAGAAAAAATGTTCATCATCCCTAATTATCAGAGAAATGCAAATCAAAACCACCCTGTGATATCATCTAACCCAGTGAGGATGGCCCACATTGCAAAATCTCAAAACTGCAGATGCTAGTGTGGATGTGGAGAGAAGGGAACACTTTTACGCTGCTGGTGGGACTGCAAACTAACGCAACTTTTTTGGAAGGAAGTATGGAGAACCCTCAAAGAACTCAAACTAGACTTTCCGTTTGATCCTGCAATCCCATTACTGGGCATCTACCCAGAAGGAAAAAAATCCTTTTACCATAAGAACACTTGCACTAGTCTGTTCATCGCAGCTCAATTTACAATTGCCAAAATGTGGAAACAGCCTGGATGCCCACCAATCCAGGAATGGATTAACAAGCTGTGGTATAAGTATACCATGGAATACTTATTCAGCCATTAAAAAAGATGGAGACTTTACATCTTTTGCATTAACCTGGATGGAGGTGAACACATTCTTCTTAGTAAAGCATCACAAGAATGGAGAAGCAAGAATCCAATGTACTCAGTTCTGATATGAGGACAGTTAATGACTTAGTACATGGTGGACTGGGGGATGGGGAGAGCAAATAGAGGGAAGAAAGAAGGGATGTGGGGTAAAGGGAGAGCAGAAAGAGGGAAGGAGGGAGGGGGAGGGTGGGTCACAGTGTGTGGTACACCTTTTAGGGGTAGGACACAATTATAAGAGGGTCTTTATCTAACAAATACAATCAGTGTAATATGGCTCTTTGTACCCTCAATGAACCTCCAACAATAAAAAATTAAAATAAAATAAATTTAAATAGCCAGGTGTTGTGGCGAGCACTTGTAGTCCCAGCTACTTGGGCAGCTGAGGCAAGAGAATCACTTGAGCCCAAGAGTTTGAGGTATGTGAGTGATGATGTTACAGCACTCTACCAGGGGCAACAAAGTGAGATTGTCTCATAAAAAAAAAAAAGAAAGAAAATAAAATCATCTCATCCATTCTTCCTGCCACTGCATTCATTTCAGACTATCACCATTTAGTTCTCATCTGGTTTACTGTTATGAACACCTAAATTACACCTCCAATTTCTTCCCACTCCATGTTCCATGTAGCTACCAAAGTAAATTTTAACAGATTCAAAGCTAACTACATAATTTCCCTTCCTACAATGTATTGGTGTCTCTAATATCTTAGAGGAAAGTCGAGGAATTTAGCAAAGCCTTTTCTCCCTCTTCTTCCATTTCCTTGCCAGCTCCATCCCAAGCGGCCTGAACTCCATGTTTATTGAGCCACTCTCAAATGACTGCCTTTGAAAATACTAGTAGATATCACAGCCTTTAGCTGTCTACCTAAACAATTTCTATTGTTTAATAGAAATCAGATGACAGTTTATATTCTGGTAAACATAATACTAGTGAGCATTTTAGGATATAATTACTGTATTTCAGTTGGGTCTTTTGTAATTTGCTTACATTTATTTTTCATAGGCAGATTTGTATCATAGACAGAAGATCCAAAATACTCATTAATTAGCTACATCAAATATTTAAAGCAAATGCTTAGACACAAGCAGTGTCTAAAGCAATAAACAGGCCACCAGACTGGTTGAGGGCCAATGTTGGTTTATGCTATTGTTTTTCTACGGACTCCCACCATATTCTCAATATCATCTTAATGGTTCTAATAGTTCAAACATTTCTCAAATTTTTCATGAGTTAAAAACTGAAGTAGGGAGAGACATTCAAAAGAGTCTCCAGTTCAATGTCATCAAGCCAATAATCTAATGTGGTCAAATCAGTTAAGAAAATCACTGGGGAAGTATTACATTGAACTCGCTTGGCAAGGTTACCTCAGCGTGTTGTACAGTCATCTCTTAAAGCTACCTAAGTAGGTGGAAATGTTCATAAGAAAAGGAAATACTGGCTCTCGGCACCTGTAGCTCAGTGAGTAAGGTGCCAGCCACATACACCAAAGGTGGCGGGTTCCAGCCTGGCCCAGGCCTGCTGAACAACAATGACAATTGCAACCAAAAAATAGCAGGGCATTGTGGCAGGTACCTGTAGTCCCAGCTGTACGTGATATAATGGAGAGAATACTATTTTTTCAAGGGTCCAATTAGTGAGACGTGCAATCATTATATTGAAACTCACTGAAAACTGAATTTTCACTTGAGAGTAAATAATAATATAGTTGAGTCTGTGGTCCTAATGCCATGACTGCCATTAAAAATAAACACAATTTCTTTTTCATGAACAAGATGTTTTTCTGGAATATTGCAATAATAGGATTATTAAGTGTTTATGTGACTTGTTATTTATAATGTTTTATTATACTCTGTTGTAACTTAGGTTTACAAAATATTCCATGTCAACAGAGGTAATGACTTGTCTAACATCTTCTGTGCCTTACTGCACCAAAAATAATACATAATAACATTTATGAAATTATAAGTACCATTTTGCCAGAATAGTGGTGCATACTCTTACTTTTTTTCATGATTGTTAAGGTTTTTATATCATTTTGAATTCAGAATTATATTCTCAGAAAAGAAATATATTTATTTTTACTCTTGGGTCTTAAGGAAGGTCGTGACAAACTCTTATACCAGAAGCTGAGGACTTGAGTAGTTATGGGCTATTCATATATACTATATTTGAAACAAATTAACAGAAACAGTGAATTTGAGGTAGAATATTTATAACTTATTAATAAGGGTTCAATAGAGGATAGTTCATCCACACCAAAATAGAAGTGAAACACGAAATAGCATTAGAATTAGCATCTAATGTCATCATCATTTTTATTTGCTATCTCCTTAAATACAACTCTTCTACAACATCATAATCCTGCCAGTCTATGGTGTTACCTGTTTACTGGCCTTCTGTCCTTTGGGTTTCTTTTCAGAGATGATACATGTACCTCCTAACACTAAACTGTCTTTTACATCAAATAAATTATATAGTAATGTCTCTACTCTTTAATCAAATAAAGCACATGGTAAAGGGCTGCCTGAACTTGAAATTATTCTCTTTTAATAGTAGATTTCTAGCTTTATAAAATGGGTAATGTTATTAACTCTGGGGCTCACATATACCTGTAATAATTGTTTAAGTGGAATCAATGTCCCAATACTGTATTTGAATGTGAGCAAAACTGACAGGGTCCTTGCTTTCATAGGGGGTTATAGTTTGGTGGAAGAGATTGGTATCAATCAAATAATTACATGTGGTACAATTAAACATGCAATCGAAAACATGATAAATGCTAGACAGGAGAAATGCACAGTATTTTGACAGGTTTGAGAGATCTGAAAAGACTTCACTGAAAGAATGAATTAAAATGTGAAGTACGACTAGGTGTCAAAGCTAATGGGTGGGAAGGAAAGAGCAACTTAAGCAGAGGAAACAACACACGCAGACGCCCGAAAGTGGGAAGGCTCACAGTTACACACAGTTTGGCCCCACTAACCCTTTGAAACATAACCAGCTTCCTATTTCCCACAAGCTGTTGGATTCTGAGTTGTTAATGCAAGTATGGATTTCTTAAAGGCACCTTCTCCATGAGGATGTTTATTATACTATTTATTACTTCTGAAAACTCTGGTAAGAACAGCCCAGAGTATTTATCAGCACTTGATGATTGTTCTTTAGCATCTGCAGTAAAAACTGCCATAATAAGTAGCTACATGATTTCAGAGACACTGGCTGCTCATCATTAGACAAAAACCTGGTTCTCAGTACAACGGAAAGACCCCAGGTGGCAGGAATGGTACTGGGCAGCTGTCAATAGAGGACTGCAGACTTTTATATGTTAATGACTTGAGCTGAGACCATACTTGCCTATTAGATAAATAGCAATAACAACAACAATAATGAGAAAAAGAACACAGTATTGATATCACGAACATGGAGCAGTCTCAATAGGCAAAAGTTTGCTTTTCTAATCACTTTCAGACAGAAGGGCTGTAAGCAAATTAAGCATCAACCTCATTTTTGGTAACTTCTAATGATTAATAGAGATTTAAGTTGAGCCAATCTAGGTATTTAATGGAGGTACATTTTGTAACTACATTTCCTGGAACGTTTAACTGGAAGTGGATAGTATGGGTATCTAGAGAATGCGGTGGTTATGTCAGAAAATCAGAGAGCTGGATACCAACACCAAACTTTCTTCTTCCTTCAGTTCCATTCTTCTATCACAAATGGTGGTGGTGGGGGGGCTTATGTGCCAGAACAAGTTAGGAATTAGTCATGTTGACATTTTTGAGGGCTACAGTTATAGGAGCAAAAAATCAGGTCAAACAGGAGTCTTTGAGAAAGAAACTGAAATAAAACCTTAGTTTTCAATCCTAAGACCAGGGAACACATAAAGTATCCAAATCACATCCAGGTAACCAGAAAAGAACAAAAGGCTGAATACAGGATATAGGAGAGTTGAAGAATTCCCCTAGCTAACACATAGGCACGAATACATACATGTGGACATAATCTCATATGTGTAAATGTTTAAGTATGCCCAAGGTCATACAAGCGGCATCATATTCTGTGATCTACTTTCTAAATGTATTTTTTTCACATGACAAATCATAGAGTTTGACAGTATATTTCAATAGATAGAGATCTCTCTCATTCTTTTCTTTTCTTTTTTTTTTTGAGACAGAGCCTCAAGCTGTCACCCTGGATAGAGTGCTATGGCATCACAGCTCACTGCAACTTCCAACTCCTGGGCTCAATTTATTTTCCTGCCTCCACTCCCATGTAGCTGGGATTACAGGCCCCTGCCACAATGCTCTGCTATTTCTTGGTTGCAGCCATCATTGTTGTTTGGCGGGCCTGGGCTGGATTTGAACCCGCCAGCTCAGGTGTATGTAGCTGGCACCCTAGCCACTTGAGCCACAGGCACCAAGCCATCTCTCTCATTCTTTATCTAGAAATCCTTTGTTGCAGAATAACATCATTTATTTGACCATTTCTCTATTGAAAGATATTTGGGTAGTTCTAGATGTTTACCATTATATACAAGGTTGAAATGTAGTACTTCTTTGCTTACTTATTTAATTACATTCTCAGGCCAATTTCCTAAGTATAGAATTCCTGAGACAAAGGTATACACATTTAAAATATTGATACATACTGTCTGATTATCCACTAATATTTTCCTAATTCATAATCTTCACTAAAAATATGCATAAAAAGTACTCAGTTCTCCACATCTTTTCCAATTCATTTGAACTGCTCATCTTTTTCATTTTGCAAACTGATAGATGAAAAATTAAGTAAAATTAATATTTTAATTATCTTTGTATCTTTTCACAAAGTAGAAAAAATTTTTAAGTTATACTAGTCATTACCTTTTCTTTCTTTTTGAAATGCTTGTCATATCTTTCTTCTAGCTTTCTCTTCCATTGCTAATCTTTTTATTATTGATTTTAATTAAGTGTTATTATAATGAGATAAAGAATATTTTTGTTTCAAGAAACCGTTAAACAATATATATTAAATAATTTATCCTAGTCTTACTGAGGTGGCATGCTACTCTCACTAATCTTAAATTTTCAAATGTCCATGGGTCTTAATCATTTATTTAGCTCTTTGAACTACTAGTTTATTCCCGAATGAATATCATGCTGTTTGATTTAATAGCCTATATAAAAATGTTCTGATATGGAGAAAAATAGCCTTTTATTTTTATTTTGTAAAATGGTCTTTAGTATCCCTATACATATTTACATCAAATGTTAGGTAAAGCAGTCCCCTATAATCCCACTGGAGACATGTCCCTTTAAAACAAGGCTATGACTTTTTCTAGGTGAAGTGTTGCATCTTTCTGAAACCCCATCTCAAACTGCTTACTTTCAGCTATCCCAGTGAGAATATTTCTCCACTGGTATATGATGTTCTCATAACTTTTCCCTTTGTGAATCACCCAATAACTTAGTTAGCTTTAGAACATGATGTCTTAAATTTTGTGGACATTGAGAATCTGGTGAACATTCTCTCAAAAATGTGTACCTACTCCCGAGTTTTAACAGAGTCTGTGGATCCAAAGAACCCAATTTAACAATTTACTCTATAGAGACATCTCTTTAGATTAAAAGGGCAGCTTTATTCCATCAGAGTTGTGTTCATTCTGCTGTTATTTTCCACAACTTGGATCAAAACTGTTACCTCTCTTCATAATCATCATTTCCCTCTGTTTGTTGTCTTAAATTATGGGCTTCTACGCATCAGTTATTAACAAATACAGTGTAATGAAGAGATCACCAGACTAGGAATTTAAGGCTCAAGTCCAAATTCTCCCTTTGCACATGAATATGTGCCTATCTTTCCAAGATTCAATATTCCCTTTCATCACCTATTAAATGGGTAGAATGGTAACTACTCTGTATGCTTCATAGATATTATTAAGGAAATCAAACATGTCCTGTCTGAGAGAGCACAAACTGAAAAGGCAAGATTTCATTATTTTTTCCACATTTAAAAGCTCATCATTTATTGAGGACCTATATAAACCATCCACTGGGTGAGATCCTAATATACCTAATGAAGGAGACTGATAAAAAAATGATTAAATTGTAATTGGTAACTAGCTACTAGACTGTAGATACATAAAAAATACTCTGGGGAAGCCGGAAAAGTAATACCTCTTCTTATAGGAATATCCAAAAAAAGGTATAACATAGGAATTGAATTTGAAAAGATGTTCATGAGCTTTTATAATTGAACAGATAAGGAGGGGGTATTTTAGGGGAAAGAGAAAGCAATCTAGAAGAAACAACTTCAAAAAAAGAGAGTTAAGAAAAGGCACTGAGAGCTCAAACCATGGCCAGAACGTGAGTGTGGTTATTTCACTGGGTTTACGAAAGAAGAATACTAAGCCTTTTCAGAAAAAACACAAACTGGGCTAACATTGTGAAGCATCAGACTAAGAAAAGTTATCTTGCAGTCAAGAGAAATCATCCTAAGATTTCAGACCAGGGGATGCTGAGATTGGTGGCCTGGAGTGTGAAATAAATTAAGAGTTAGAAGAGAATGGATTTGGAGACTACTTAAAAGCTGTCACAATAGTTTAATGAATTGATAATAAGTGTATGAAACAGACAATGGGAAAACAAGAGAGATATTTCTGAGGTGGATTAAGAAGATCTTGGTGGTCTCTGAGATCCAGAGTTAAGGGAGAGGAATTGTTTAAGAATACCACTGGCAGGAGACAACTGTAGGAATGATGATACCACAGGCAGAGATATGTCAGTAACCATAAATCCTTATTTAGATGACAAAGCAAAAATTACAGAACGTTCAGTTAATTGCCACAGTAGTGTGGTGAGGATTATAATAATGGTAGGATGCGTGTATATAGGACCAACCAGTTTAGCTAATAAGTTTTGAAAAATAAGGTAAAATGCTTTCCTTTCTGGAAAAAAAATTAGACTTCCTATTTTTAAATGTAGAAAAATGTTCCTCAGAATAAAAATAACCACAACATCTTTTGAAATATAATACAGTGCTGTTTGGTATAATCCCTTAGCAACATTGCTGTTATGAGCCAGGACTAGCAGCATTCAAGTTACATGTTGCATATTTTAAACTTGCAGATGAAGAGTGAGCTGCCAGAGGGACATAACTTTACCCATGTTAGATTTGAGACATTTGAGTAATTAACAATAGTCATGAAGTTGTTTAAGATGTTTAAGATCCCTACCCAAGATACCTCTCCAAATCCACATTAAAGTTTGGAGATAGAAATTAGAGGCCTATCCATTATTTGTGTGTGTGTGTGTAAAGATATCAGAATTATAAAGTGAAAGAATGTTTTCAACAATAAAAAAAAATTGTACAAGTTTATGGGGGTACAAAAAAAAACCGAATGTTTTCTTTCTTGAAGTCATCTCTCTTTCAACAATATTTGAAGATTCCACTTACAAATTCTTCTTTAAAGTAACCTCCAAACTTTTGGTTTCAGCCTGGAAGATGGGGACAGTGATGGTTAAAAGATGGCCACAATGTATAAAATGCAAAGTGATCATCAGGAGATATGGGAGATAAAATTGGAAAGCCAGTAAAGTGGTTGTGTTAAGTAATTTAACCTCTCAGGATATATTACTTTCTCGGTCAAAGACAGGCTGTGGCAGGTAGGTTAGTTTAGCTTTCAGTCTTTTCCCTTCTTGCTATCCCATAGTCTCAGACAAATGCATCTTGTCGACGTTGTTCGTTACCTGTTTTCTTGGTACTGCTTCACAAGTGGGCAACTAAACTCAGATGTTCAGTTGGGATGAGGTAAGTGATTACGAATATTCCCTGCTTGAATGACATATCCCTCTCTCTTTCCCATCTACCTCCTCCTGCCCACCACCTCCTGTCTCCATGAAGCATGAAAGGCACATAATTCAAGAGTAAAAACTATAAGACGATGATGGATTCACAATGTTTTTCTGATTCATCAAAGTCTCAGAACACATTAGCTAACAAGTACTAAATCAAGGTTCCAAGACAATCTTCTAGTGGGGGGAAATAGGTAAAGAAATGTTCAAATTATTATTTTAAAATATATATCTACATTGTGTTGGCAATATGTAGGAAATGTGAAAAATTTTTTCCTTACACTTTTGCTATTTACATATCTTTAACACCCTTATTAAAATGTAAAGATGTCAGCCTTATGTCAGTTATCCAACATTTTTTTTAAAGATACTGTTTTCTAAAATCTAAAGTCTTAGATTCACTGATATAACTGCTTGAATGACCAACATTCTAATTAGTTATTCTGGTAATGTGAAATTCAAATTTTGCATCAGTATCATGAACTTAGATTGCCATTACATCCTTTAATGAAGAAAAAACGTACACTAAAAAACCTTGACAAAATCAATAAAAGCAATGAAGATATATCCTTTATAACTCAGTAGATAAATTAAAACCTGATTTATATTTCAACAATACAATATATTTTTCCTTTAATTTAATATATCATGTGAATATATTTCAAAGCTCAATATCAAATAAGTATTTTATAATACACATGGGATTTACA
>CAUYRH010157623.1:0-11762 GCA_963574655.1 Perodicticus potto | reverse complement strand
ATTTATATTCTGCATTTAGTAAGTTTTCATCTGTACCCTTCTGGAAAAGGGTATTTTCTGCACCATAGAAAATAGCAGGAAAGAGGCCTAATAAGATTTATGCAGTTAATATTTTTTTTTTTTTTTTAGAATTTGGATTTGGGAGCCATTAGCAAGGGGGTAAGGAATAATAATCACTTCTATAGAAAACTAACATGAAGTGGTAACAAACATAAAGTAGTCCACAGAAATCAATAGCTATCTTTGCCTCATGTTTAGGTTTGCATAAGCAGCAGGAGTGATAATTTTATGCTTTTGTATGTTGTCCTTTGGATAAAGTAAATGCCAACAATACTCCTTCTGATGTATTTCTAGATGGGGAAATGGTCCATTTACTCTGATGTCATTTAAGTTTCTTTTTAAGGATGTAATCCATAGCCAGGAAGCAAAGATAAAATTCACCTACACAGAGAGTAAACTTTGGGTTTATTAGACCTCTAGGATAAGGGTCATAGCTAATCAGCTGTAGCTGTAGTACCTTCAAAATGATAAGTGAACTTCAAGCCGCCTGGCAAAAAGGTCTTATTGTAACCTAATAACTGGCTTTAAAGATTACCCTAATAAAGGAATTTTTTTTCAGAAATAATCTATCAATTGAACACTCTACATGAAACACCTGCTATATGCCCTGCATGTACTAGGAGGAGATCAGGGAAAATGAGGCATAATTCAGAGCTCCTTCTTCTTCAAGGAGCTTATAGCCACTTAAAAAACCCCAAACATATAACTTGGGAGGCTGAGGCAGAAGGATCATTTGAGCCCAGGAGTTTTGAGGTTGCTGTGAGCTAGGCTGATGCCATGGCACTCTAGCCTGGGGAACAGAGTGAGACTGGGTCTCAAAAACAAACAAACAAACAAAACCCATAAAGGCAAAGGCAGCACCACACTACAATGCCATGATGCCAATATGATAATATGCTGGATTGTGTGTTATGAATTTTTTAAATGTAAGTATTCCAAAAGGAAATGGACCAGTATAGGATGAAGTGGTCAACAATATTACCTGTGTCTGCCTCTGATATTTTATGGAAGTAGGTGGGAGCATAACTGATGTATATTTCAAACAATAGGAGGTAGTACCTCTGGAAGGGTATAAAGAGTGAACTAGAGCAGAGAGTTGAAGTCTACTTCCCATTATTCAATAGTGCCATCCTACTCAAGTTAGTTACAAGTTTCTTCCTTGATTTCTTTAGCTCTGTCATTGCACTTGGTGGGAACATGTTTTTGATGCTTTTGCGTTGATAAGTCTTCAGTTATATGACTAATGAATTAAAATTGAGGGTGATTAATGGGTCTTAGTTTGGTATAAGAGCCCACAAAAATGCCAAGAGTGGTAGTCAGATCAAGAGATATCTTTCTGTTTCCAAAGTTTCCATTAATTATAGTATCTTGATTTTAGGCTCTATATAGATAGGTTTCAGAGTATGGATTGATGGAAAGAATTGACAAGCATAAATCAAAAAACACAGGGAGAAAGAGGCCACATGACATTCTTGCAAGAGCTTTGCTGAATTAGATGATGTAGCTTTCTGAAATGCCATACCCCTTCATCATGGGCTCTGTTCTGTGCAGGTTGAGTATTCCTTGCTTATGGAAGTGTAGTCCCACTATCTTGGTCATTAGGCATCTTTGAGAATCCTGTGGCAGATTTTCCTCAAGAGTTGTCAGACACCTTCAGTGGTTTCAACACACAGCCAAGGCCATATCACAGGATAATTTGAGCCAAAACTGCCTATCACCAAGACAGTAAATAAGCTACCATAGTATTTAGTGTTTCTGTTCTTTCTCGAAGTGCCAAACATTTTTAGTGTCAAATATTTTGACTTCTTGATACTTTTTTTACATTTGGAAGAGGGAACAGTGGCATTGGATATATTCCAATAGCAATGTAGAATTTATCAAGTGATTTCATATTCCACATAATCCATTATTACATTTCATTCTTATTTATACCCTATACAAGCAGTGAGGGTTTAGAGTATTATAATGCTGCTCACACTATTATAGTATTTTACCCATTGTAACCATTATGATCAGACAGGTTAGGTAACATCCCTGCAGTCAACAGTGTCATAGTGATAGAACTAGGATTTTAGTTCCAGTCTTTCTTCTCCTATTAATGTGTTTCTGTTTTCATCCCATATCTCTTTTTACCACATAAATAGCAAAGATGAGATTCAGAAAGGGAAAAGAACCACACTGGTATCAATAACAGAAATTGGGAAAGCTGTTAAGGCTTCTAGCTCTCTTTTTTACCCATAAGACTAATGGACTGGGTTGTATGGAAGTTCTGGGTGTCAATAAACTTTATTTATTCAACAAACACTTATCGAACATCTACTACACTATACTAGCCACTAATGCTGTAGCAATTAATAAGACAGACAAAAATCCCTCTTGGGAGCCAACATCTAGTGAAAGGAGACATGTAGAATGTATCAGAGGGTAAAAAGTGTCATAAACTATAGCAGAATGTGAGGGACAGAAGTTGATTGTAGAAGGGAACATTTTCTCCCTCTCTCTCTCTCTCTCTCTCTCTCACTCTCTCTCTCTCTCTTTGCAGTTTTTGGTTTTTGGCTGGGGCTGGGTTTGAACCCTCCATATCCGGCATATGGGGCCAGCACCCTACTCCTTTGAGCCACAGGCACCATCCAGAAGGGAATATTTTATATTTGTTGGTCAGGGAAGGCCTTAGTGAGAAGCTGACATTTGACCAGTGACCTAAAGGAAATCAAGAAGTGAGCCACATGAATATCTGGAGTAGTATATTCCAGACATGGGAAACCACATTCACAAAAGGCCTGAAGCAGGAGCACACTTGGTGTGATAATAGACACAATGAGAACCATATGTCTGGGTTTTTTGTTGTTGTTGTTTGTTTGTTTGTTTGTTGCAGTTTTGGGCCCGGGACTGGTTTGAACTCACCATCTCTGGTATATGGCGTGGTGCCCTTCAATATTGGAAGATATTGAACAGAATAGCATGATCTGATTTACATTTCAATAGGATCCCTCCTCTTCATAATATCCGTTACTCTGATACATTTGTTAGTTTATTTACTGTCTGTGTGGAGAAGAAACTACAGGGGCAATGGGGAAGCATGGAGGTGAGGCTACTGCAGGGATCCAGGTGATATGGCTCAGTCGAAGATAGTAGAGGTGATAAGTGGCTAGATTCTGGGTGTGTTTTGATAGTAGAACCAACAGCATTTGCTGACAAATTGGACATTCATTGCAAAAAAACACAGAAGAGACAAGGATGATTGACAAAATTTTGGTCTCAGCAACTGGAAAAAATGAGATAGCTATTTACTGAAATGGTGATGTTGTATGTAGAGCAGGTGCATGGAGCAGGATAGGGTGTATAAAGTTTGAGTTATCTGGTGAACATCATGATGGCTTCTTCTCTGTTAGTTTTTATGCAGTGCCTTCATGATTTTCTGCTTTCCAAGGAGATTAAGAAAAACCTCAAAGATCACCTAAACTGCCTATATGCTTGTGCTTGCTCTCTCTCTCTCTCTCTCTCTCTGTCTCTCTCTCCCTTTTTGGCCTAGAAAAGAGTCAGAACGTGTCCAAGGTGAAACACTGAGCTGGCGGTAGAACTAAAGCACAGACTCAGTTCTCTTTGATTCCAACTCAGTGATTCTTCTCTCAGTGTACTTATGAGGCCTCATCTAAGGGAGAGAGTGAGGCTTTTCTTCTAGCTCAAACCTTAAACCAGGTAATTAAACTAAATAGTGAATCAAAAACTGGAAAATCACACATGCTGGCTGCTTCCCTCAATCAAATCGAAATATTATTATGATTTCATTGAATCAGAGACAAAAATAATTTATCCCAAAGGAAAACAGTAATTGGACTTTTAAAAGCTACTGAACTTTGATCAAAGGTGGAAGCTATGGGAAACCTTAACAGAAATGGTCTAAAATCCTACGATATTAGAGTTCATGGAACCTTAGAGACTATCTTGTTCAGCTAGCTCATTTTATAGGTGGGGTACTTGGGGTACAGAGATGGAAAGTTATTTGGCCAACGTTATACAGCAAGCCAGTGTCTAAGCCTAGTCAGAGTCTGTTCTGAGGGTTAGCAGTATGTTAGATCCTTGGAAAATTCTATATTGGAAAAGTGATTCCACACTCAGAATGAAAAATTATAATAGAAATAATTATATCTTAGCACTTGCTGAGTATTTGCTGTGGGCTAAACTGTGATTCTTTAAATGAATTAATTCATTTAATTCTCGCATCAACCTTAGGAAGTAGGCCCAGAGAAATTAAGTAACTTGCCCAAGAATCATCCAGCTAGGAAGTAGCAGAACTTATGCGCTCCTCCAGGATGTCTGACTCCTAGCCACAAGGTTCTTAACACTGTGCAATATTAGCAGCTTCTCATATTTCCCAGCCATTTCCCTTTACTGTCATAAAAACTGGGGCCCAAAATTACTTCATTATGCATTTTCCTTACTGTAGTCCACTGATCTTCATCAAATAGCTGAATATAGAGCAGGGGTGCAAGGATGGAAAAAGGTGGTGAGAAGAATTTCATAATTTATGATAGAGATTTGACAACAGGACTATAGGAATTATGGAAAAGGGCTTAGAGATCTCAAAGAGCTTGAAAATCTCAAAGCCTGCTACAAACCTGAGCAATTCAATGACTGCTTAAATAGGAGAGCTACCAAGGTGAGAAAAAGAAAATTGCCAACTTTTAAAATCAGAAACTGTTTTATGTGCTTTAAATGTATTAACTCATTTAATCCTCCAAATACCTCCATGAAGTAGTTAGTCTTATTATGTAGCAGTTAAGTAACATGCCCAAGGTTATAAAACAAGTGGAAGAGCCTAGATTAGAATCCAGGCAACCCAAATCTATAAGTTATGTTCTTTTCTACTACATTTAGGGGGAAAGGTGCTGTTCATATTACAGAAAGTTTTTAAAGTGCAAAAACATTGTGCCTGAACTTCAATCTTATCCTCAATATACATGAGGATTTTTTAAGGGTTTGTAGAAGAAAAGATACTGACCCAAGGTCACATTATGAGTAAATTAGAAGAACCAGAGCTTGGAGGGAGGGTAATTGGTGGGACCACACCTACAGTGCATTTTACAAGGGTACAAATTAAATCTACTAAGTGTAGAGTATAAATGTCTTAACACAATAACTAAGAAAATGCAGTAAAGGCTATGTTAACCAGTTTCATGGAAGTATTTCAAATTGTATATAAAACCAGCACATTGTACCCCATAATGTACATGTGTGCATTCATGTACACAGCTATGATTTAAAAATAATAATCGCAATCAGGTTGATGAAAATATCTCCGATTGTATCTGAAGCCTGCACACTGTACTCCATGATTGTACACAGCAATGATTCAATAAAAAAAAATGAAAATAATAATAATAAGAATAATAATAAGAACCAGAGCTTAAACTTTCAACTATACTCTATTACTCTGGCTCCTTTCTCACACTGACTTGTCTCCCTCCATTCCTTCTTCTGTATTACCTTGCCTCCCACCTTTTAGAAAATTATATATCTTAATCAACAAGATTGGACAAGAATGGGGAGAATGAGCAGAGTCCATATCCTTCCAGAGATTGGGCAAAAGGAGCAAAATATCAGGAAAAACTGCCAGTATATGCAATTTACACTAAATAAAAAGAGGCACATTCCAGTACTGACCAGATGCCATCTCCATCCCTTTAGGCCGGAATGGGTTGTGCAGAATCCTATAGGAAGTCATAAATGTAGTTTTCAGATAATCTTTGTGTTACTGTGGAAATGGAAGCAGGCTATTGTGTAAGTCTATCTTTCTCCCCATTCTATTAAAGAAGGTGCAATATTGCCACTCACATAAGTGATAATTTCTTAAGCATTTGTTTTGAAAATTGGCAGTGCATTAGAGAAAGCATTTTCCAAACTTGTCAGGTTGGGCTACCTCTCTGAAGCATTCATTGTCCAACCTCTGATTAGATAAGGAGATTGCATAAACCAAGAGCAGAAGTTAAGATGGAAACACTTGATGTTTGGTGTTTGGTTGTAGAAAGGATTCCAAAACATGTTTTGAGTCTGTTTACACTACCTACCTTCCTTCCCTTTCATCTTTGTTTAAAAAACAAGGTTATCAAGTGTGTAGTTGGTGGGAGTAAATAAAAAAGGCCATATTAAATAAATAAAGGCCATATTAGACTGAGATATTTCATTTAAATAAAAAAGGTCATATTAGACTGAGATATTTCATTCACCAACCATCTAATAATACACCAAAAATCTTAAACATGCTCGTATTTTCAGCTGGTGTGTTGTTTGCTTTAGACGTTTTCTGGACTTTGCTGAAGTGCTGGATTGACTGAAAACATTACAGAACATATGTGGAATTCAATAGGGTGGACTTTACCCTTCTAGGTTCAAAGTTCACCATCAGAGATGACCTCATAGTGTCTGGGAAATGCCAAGATGAAGACTTTGGGAATTAAAGTGGTAAAAGAATGTGTCCTTTCTCAAAGCCTTCTTAGTCACTCCCTCTGCCCATGTTCAGATCCATATCTTCTTTTACCTGGATTAATGCAGTGATCTCATGTCCCCTCTCTCCAGCTCTCTCTGATACCATCTAATGCCTATTATATTCATGCACTAGATCATCCCAAAGTTTATTGTTAATCTAGTCATTATCCCACTTTGAACATCAGTCCATAAGATCTGTGAGGGTAGAAATTTTGTTTTATTTTTCTTCCTGTTCTCAGTGCTTAGCACAGAGAAAGCGTTGCTGAATAGTTACATAATGCATTAAATTTGTAGCTCCTCCCCACTTATAGTTAAAGCACAAATTCTTTATGTCTGGTGCTCAGGTCTCTTTATGATCTGGCTTATTTTTACAGCCTAAGTTCTTATAATTTCCTTACAGCAGTCTTAAATATAGCCAAATGGATCTAGTCACTGTCGTTGTAAACAATCTTCTCTCCTTTGTTCTTTGAACATGTTATTTTTTTATTATCCCTTTGGCCTTGAAAGTTATCCCAAGTTCAGTACTATCCATTCCTCTAAGCTTAGCTCAAATACAGCCTCCTACAAAATGAGTTTTCTTATCCCCTCAACCCAAGGAGAAGTGACCTCTGTGACATTATATAGTTGAAATAATATTGGTTTCAGTTTCCTCATCTGTAAACCAGAGCTAGAAATCCCTAGTTTATAAGATTTGGGGATGGAGAGAATCAGATGAGACAATGGATGTTAGGAAAAAGTCAAGAGTTGCAACTTAATATCTTTTAGATTTATCTCTTTCTTCCTTCTCCATTGATATGAAACTTAGTCCTTTAAATTATAATGATTTGTGTTCTTGTCTGATAAATCCTTTTAAAAATCCTTGTCTTTTAGGGAAATGATCATTTCTTTGATATCTATATGAGAGGATGTGAAATAGGTTAAGTGCAAATATGATTGCATTTTATATAAGTTTTATATAGGGACTTGATCATCTTTGGATTTTGGTATTTGTGGGAGGTGGAGAGGGCAGGAACCAAGCCTCCATGATACCAAGGGACTATTGTATGGGATTAAGCATAAAGGAGGTGATTATCTACCTCTGTTAAATTCTAGTCATCCCATGTTAGCAATGTGGTGTTTAACTCCAGTATTCATGGGACATGTTTTTCTGTAAAGTGTGGAGTTGCTGAAATACTGGGTTAAATATGATTGGGGAGTCAGAGAGCAGTGGTCATAACTATTGTCTCAGTATACCTGCAGGATTGTGATGGAAGAAAGAAATTTGATATTTTTTCTGTAGTACACCAAAGGGAAATATCAATGAGGACAGTTGTCAGTTAAGTAAAGAAAAAAAAAAGTGTGTATATATGTATTTATATATTTTTGTATATAATTATATAATATATATACATATATATATATTTTTTACTCACATTAGAAATTGTCATCATGGGCCATATGAGTTTTGTTTGGCCACTATGATGTGTGTGTGTGTATTTATTGAATTACTTCCTAATATTTCACTTTACAATTCAGATTTCCACTTTAAGGACTGAAGATGTGGTAATACTAAGTCTTCATTCTCCCATGGCAGTGACCAACTGGAAGTGAAAAACAGCTGCTACTCTAGGTGGGGCATGCACTTTCCTTTTTTGGCAGGCACCAGCAAGATGCTTTATTCATTTAAGTTACCCACTTGACTCTTCTAGGACTTTGAGTTTGCCATCTCAGTCAGGTCAGGTTAGTCAAGTCTTGAGAGCTTCCCTACTCCAAGGGCTTTCTCTCCTCATATAAAATGAGCTAAAGATATGTACAAGCAGCCCCATAATCAGATCAAACCTGGTTTTCAATTCTGGCACAGTTGTTTACTAACTTTATGACCTTGGGTGAGTAACTTAACCTCTCTAAACCTCAAGAGCTTCCTCATGTGGAGAATACCCTATTTACAGAATTATTATGAGGACTAAAGAAAACAACCAAGATACACTTAGTATGTACTGAAATATTAGTTCCCATCTTCTTGTTCATCACACCATATCTGTCTATTAGCAGAATCACATAAAAAGTATATTTACCCTCACTGAAGACATTCAAGAAGAAGCTGGACCTGTTAGGAACCATGTATAAAGTAGAGATTTGAACTCATAGCAAATGATTCAACAGTCACTTTATCTAACAATTTAAAAGCCTACACACGACTTAAGAATGCCTAATTGGATGATTTTAGGCATGCCTTACACAGTTAGGGATTTTTTAATAAGTAACAGAGGAGCTGAAGGGCCTTTGGAAAAGAAGCTGGAGTTAGGGCTCAAGTATAATGTGTTGTTGTCATTCAGGCATAGGCCTTGACATCTGACAGATTTTGATTTAAACCCTGGCCCTTATTCTTATTAGCTGTGAATTCTAGGCCACTTCACCTCTCTGAGTTTCAGTTTCCTCCTTTATAAAATGAAGATACTAACACTTTTCTTGTGTTTTTGTGGTGATAAGTCAGATAATGGAATGTAATGACCATAATGAATATGACCAGAGCCTGGCCCATAGTAAAAATGTGATAAATGGTAGTTCTTCTTCCTCTTCTTCCTCTTACTATTATTATTGTTATACCAGACAAGCAGAGTTTGGAAAGATGCTAGACTACAGCTGAAATACAAGAGCTTTTTCCTAAGTCACTGCCGGCAGAGCCCTCCCTTCCACAAAGCTCTGAGTCTCCAAAATGTTTTGGCTGGAATATATGAGGTCATTACAGATAACGGGGAGTGTGATTTGCTTTGGTAATACAAGTTATTAAGTTACTTCTTTCAGCCCAGTTGAAACCATTTACTAGTTGATGCACTTCAGAGTGCAAGACTGAGCTGATCTGAGGAGAGGAGGAGAGTGAGAAGACCCCTTTTCTCAGCCACGAGTCATAGTCCTTCATAGAGAATGGAATGACTCGATGTAAAGTCTAAACCCTTGGTGATTTGCTGCCCCCTACATTTAAACCAGTCACTCCATTGCACACATTCCCTCTTTCCCCCACAGAATCACTGGGCAAGAATTCCTTTGACTCCTTCCATGGCCTAGAACCATTTCCGCCTTCTCTTCCTTAAGATCCACACAGCTGGCAAATGGCAGACAGCAGAATAAAAACAAGAGTTTTAGCATGGAAAGTGAGCTTCAGAGCAGTGCTGAACTTGCTTGGGAACCTCCTATTAACAAAGGACCTTCCTGATGACTCTCAAACCCCCAAACAGATTAAAACACTTTAAAAAAATAAAAAACAGCAAGCTGTGTCTTAGAGCGACTTCTTGCCTGCATATATTTAAAGATTTGCTGAGTCATTTAAGAGCAAGCTGGCAGATTACAGGAGGCAAGGACTATACCCCAGCCTATGGGGGAGTAAGTTTAGAAATCTCCTGAAATCTGTTTGGCTTTCTCCTATGAGGAAAAACAAGGTGACACAATCCTACCCTCCACAACTCTAGAGAGCATCTATTAAAGCTGCTTATTATGTTACCTTTGGATTCTTTCTTAGTTTAGAAAGAGTAAGGGTGCAAGAGAAGGAGCAATTGTACTAGTGTGTCTGCCATCGGGAATTGTATTCCCCTGCTGTTGGTAACTGAGAGTAGCATGCCAAGTACAAACTTGATATGTTAATTTCCCTCTTTCTTTTTCAGCTTCTGGTTATATGCATTGTTACTATGGCACATACCAGTTGATAGAAAATGATACATGTTTCTTTCTACTTCCTTCTCCACTGAAGTTCCGAATTTATTAGTGGAGAAATTAGCTGTTAGCAAGTGTTCATTGTAGGTATACCCAGGGGTTTCCTTACAGCCAGTTATTTGTCTTCATCCTGTTAACCTATAGTCCTCACAATTGACAAAACCTAGAGCTTCTCGTTGGACCTGGCCCCTTTGACCCCTGTTCCACAGACTCCAAGCTCTTTTGTCTTTTGACGCAACTGCCCTCCTCTTTTTCTTCCCACTGGTGAGTTCCTTCATTTTCTTTTCCCACATCTAGCTCCTCTGTCTGTCTCCCGTGGCTCTCATAGCTTCTCACTCCACTTGCACCGTGCCATCTCCCTGCCATAAACTTTCTTGATAGCCCCTCACTTGCTGAAACAACCTCTGGGCAGAGGCATCAGAATGGATGCATAAAGGATGGCTTTTGGATGATTTTATTTATTTATTTATTTTGATGACTTTAAAAGGTTAATATTGAGATGTTTTATTAGTGATAACAATGATTATTCAAGCAGCCATGCTCAAGAATTAGAAGGAATCACGTAAGCTAAAAGTTGCTTGAAGCTAGCAACTCCAAGTTGCTAGGAGTTTTCTTTCTTCTTTTGTCTTTTGCATTCAGTTTATATATGGTTTTCAGAGGACCTAGTAGCTTGTTTCATTAATAACCAGTGGATGTGAGAAATGGTGGGAGACTAGAAAAGGAATAGAGACAATCAATATCTTTAAGACTAATTTATTATAATCCTAGGAAATATAAAATTCTCAAAAGTCCACCAAGTACTTTCAGACACATTGTCTCTTTTGCTTCTCAAAACCATCTTAGAAGTAAGCAAAGCAAGATTCAACACCCCCAGTGCACAGATGATGAAACTGAGAGTGAAAACAACTCAGATGATAAGTAGAAGAACCAAGATTTGGACCATGAATTTTTGATTATAAGCCCTTTTTTTTTTTCAAGTTTACTGCACATATGGGAACATTATTTCCAACTTTTGGTTAACGATCTGTCCCATCCCTTGAAGAGCATTGTTTTCATTCATAGGAATATTAGTCTGGTCAAATGATGAATATTTAATTCATTAATACAATAATTAATTCTTTTATTCATCAATACATTTCTCGAGAGACAACTTTGCACCAAACTCTGTGCTAGATTTTCAGGATACAAATAGAAATAAGATATACTCTCAGGTCTTAAAGATCTTACAATCTGGAGACAGACATCTCAGTAGTAAACATATTAGCAGCTGCTTGTGAAATGCCATTAGCAAAATCTCAAGTTATATCCTTCTTTCACAGTAAGCATGGCCATCCTAAAAATGGGGGTCTTTTATTTGGAGTACCTAAAGATGAAGCCTTATGAATAACTGCATTGTAATCTAATTTTAATCTAATTTTTTTTTCTTTTCTTTTTTTTTTATTGAATCATATCTGTGTACAGTAATTCAGTCATGGGGTACAGTGTACGGGCTTCAGATACAATCAGAGATATTTTCATCAACCTGATTG
>CAUYRH010157621.1:0-38045 GCA_963574655.1 Perodicticus potto | reverse complement strand
AAAAAATGCTCATCATCCTTAATTATTAGAGAAATGCAAATTAAAACCACCCTGAGATACCATCTAACTCCAGTGAGAATGGCCTATATCACAAAATCTCAAGATTGCAGATGCTGGCGCGGTTGTGGGGAGAAAGGAACTCTTTTACACTGCTGATGGGACTACAAACTAATAAAACCTTTTTGGAAGGAAGTATGGAGAAAGCTCAAAGAACTCAACCTAGGCCTCCCGTTTGATCCTGCAATCCCATTGCTGGGCATCTATCCAGTAGAAAAAAAAAATTTTATTATAAAGACACTTGTACGAGGCTGTTTGTCGCTGCCCAATTTACAATTGCTAACGTGTGGAAACAGCCTAAATGTCCTTCAACCCAGGAGTGGATTGGTAGGCTGTGGTATATATGTATATGATGGAATATTACTCAGCTGTCAAAAATAATGGAGACTGCTGCGTTTGTAGCATTTTTTTAAAATAGAGATTGGAATTTTATGTTGCCTATATTGTTCTCATACTCCTGGCTTTAAGCAATCATCCTACCTCAGCCTCCCTCCAAAGTGCTATGACTATGGGCATGAGCCACCATGCTTGGCCCTACTTTAACTCCTTCACAAAGACTTTCTTGACATGGTGGTAAAAATGTAGCTGTCTGATGCTTCCTTTCAGAGAACCCCCTGTATATCCATGTCATTGTACTTATCTTGTAATTCTGGGAGGAACTTATTGCTTCTCTGGTTACTGCTTTAGACCTTAAGCTTCTTGAGCTGTGTTTGTAAAATCCCAGTCATCACAGAGCCTGAGAAGGCCCTGGTGTGTTTGTTGAATAAAGCAAGAAAGCAAGCAAAACTTCAACAAGAAGGCAAAATCCAGTGTATTTAGTGTTTTAGTAGAGGCACTTTCCTGCAACGTGTCTACTCTAGTGAGATGAATTGCAAGAGCCTGAACTTACAGGTTCCTGCTGTTCATGTTTAGCCATCTTAATGCATCATGGCTGATTGGACACATGGAAACTCTCAATTAGTCTTGTTTTGCCATGGTGCATACAGCTCTAACCAGACATGATAACAAAAACATCATACAGCTGCCTGATATTAGCAGAAGGAGAGGCATTATATCTGACCCTAGTTTCAACTTTATTATGATTATTGCCAACTGAAGGACTCTAAGCCTGGCATAATACTCATTGGAGGGGCTAAGGCCTCCACTATCTGACCACTGTGGTTATGCTTCAATAGGGAGAAGCCAGAAAGGGGTATCAAAGCCCTTGAAAATTCTAAGACAAAGTCCTCCAAGAGTAACTAGGTTCACTCCTTTACTGGCATCAACTGAAACATTTAAAAAAATTATTTCGTCTCTCAGCACTGACCTATCCACCTGCAATGCCTTTGTAAGCTCACTTCTATCCCTGAAGGAAATTTAAAATAAATAAAATGCACAAAAATCTTAAAATTTTATTTTTAAAAATAAATAAAATGTACAAAAATCTTGTCTGTACATCACTCCTACTCCACACCCCTTTGCTTAGGACCTCATCTTTGCTTAGGTGAATATACTTCTCTTTCTTTTAAAAGAGGTTGTTTTGTTATACCTAGGAATATATGTGAAATTTTAATACAGAGAAATTGGAACTTGCAACAGAACAGAATGGCCTAAAATATGTAACAGTTAGCATTGACTCTCACACCAATTGCATCATGTGCTATATGTGAGAAAGTGTGTCAACTTCTGCTAAGGCAAATGTTTAAGTCTTACATGATGTGATGACTCTCCATATACTGTCTAAAGAGACATTGATCCAGAGAAAGCAAAACATGGAAGATGACCAAAATGGCCACGGCCATTAAGTAACTCAGGATTCGCAAGACATTCTGACTAACACATTTGATTCCAGGTGAGTGGAATTCCTAAGAAGGATTTGTGAATTATGAACTAAACGTAGAATGAACAGTAAATGTCATTACATAATCTTGAAAGTTTTCAACTCATCTGCAATATTTGCACTGAGAATAAAATTTATGTAAGATGGAGTTGGATGGAGGTTCTTTTGGAAATTATTTAATTTGCGAGAGTCACATGCATGTACAACTGGGGCTTACAATAGGGCCTCAAAGAAACATAAAAAATACACAAACACACGCACATACACCCAAGAATGGAAAGTTTTACGTCACCCTAAAATAGGTACAAACATCCCCAGTCCAGGTGATTAAAAGAAACATTTCATTGAATTAAAAATGAAATACAATTATTAACAGTATTTAGTTATTTACTAATGCTTGGGAACAATTTTCTGAAAAATACCAAAAATGCTATAAAAATGATCTTTAAAGCCACCCACAAGTAGTATATTTTTATATATATTTTTTCATCTTTGCCCTTCTAAATTTTAGTTTAAGTCATTAGGTAAATCAATAGCAAAAGAAAGATAATGGATAATAGGAAGAATGCTTTGTATTTCCATCACCTTCCTTTCAAGGGTCCAGGCATTTTTGTTGTTAGAGCTGATGCTTAGATGTGAAATTGTTTTCACTGAGTTATTGATGACTGTATCTATGCAGAGCCTAAGTCAAATTATAGTGTATTATGGAAGCAATAGCTTCCTTCAATCTTTTGCATTATTGTACTATAAGAGCCACCTAAGCCCATTACAAAGCTGCCACGAATATTGTGTCTAGACTATAAGTCATCTCGGTTTTAGCCAAATTAAGTCTCTACAACATGACTCAGATTTAGTATCTTCTGAACATAGCAATGTAATCTGCAACTATGTAATTACTATAAGAGAAAACTAAAACACACTGCCTTATACACAATGGGCATACAATAAATATTTGTTGAACTAGAGATATGACCTGGACCTACTACAAATCTTTCCTATTTTTCTTCTGTAAATGAATTAAGAGCTACCAATCTATAACATTTTTATCATGTCATCAGCCTTGATATATGAAATTATATTCCTGAGGAGAATTTGGAACTCACATTAGCCAGAATAGAATAGACTAACACACGTCTTCTGAAAGAACAATGCATTCTTTTAATCTACACCAGTAGGTAATCAATTTCCTAGTGGTAACATCGATATAAGTTAGCTATTCTTCTTAAAACTGGCTTTGCTGGCAAGGATTACTCCAAGAATATTCACAAATAGACTAAAGAATAAATATTTTTAAAGAAATAATATAAAGAGTAAATTTCATTAATAAACAGGAAATATACATTTAAAATGAGAAATAAAAATATATTTGAAGTTTAAACAATGAATTTCATAGATATCTGAATTTTTACTTGACAAGAAGTCTCAGACTTGAGCCAGTGGTATACTTTGTACCATGAGCATTTGAAGAAATTAATCTCCCTTCTATGCATGCTTAACTTAAGAATGAGTGGTGTTCTACACAGAGATAAATCCCTAGCTGCAATTCATCTCCACTAAGAAGATAAAGAAGAAACAGAGAAAATGGATTTAAATAAAAGAATAAAGAAAAATAGGTTAGGCAACTTGAGTTTTCAATGTGGATTTTCTACTCAACGCAATTACTTAACAGTGACCTTTTAGAAACCTTTTTCTGGAGGGATTTTAAAATGAATCTTTTCTCTTCTTGAAAGGATTTTAAAATGAAATCTGTTTTCTCTCCCTGAGACAGCCTCAAGGGGACCTTGCCTAAAAGTAGGAGTAAGAGAAAACAAATTTTATTTTTGTATTAATGGAAATTTTAGAGGTTGGCATAGAGTAGGACAGGTTTTTTTTGTTTGTTCGTTTGTTTTGAGACAGAGTCTCACCGTATCACCCTACGATTGAGTGCTGTGGTGTCATCACAGCTCACAGCAACCTCAAACCTTTAGCCTTAAGAGCTCTTTTGCCTTAGCCTCCCAAGTAGCTGGTAGTGTAAGTGCTGCCACAATGCCCAGCTGTAGAGTTTGAGTTTATATGGGTAATTAAGTTTCAAACTCTAATGGTTTTACAACGGCTAAGTATGTGTCTATTTTTAATTATATATACTTTTAACTATATGGATATAAACTTAAAATCATAAGCAATTCAGACATAAGGAGCAATTAGATAAATAATTTAATTTCAGAATAAGGGAAGAGGTATCCATTTGAATAGGGTTAATATTTTATCTACTGTTTAAAGGATGATTTTATATTGAAAGTATACTAACTGAGATCAGTTAAAGTTCCTGAAATAGTCAAGAAAGCCAGTTAGAAAGTGTAGATTATGCTTGGAAAACATTCTTTTCTGGAATAAGCATTCATCTGCATATACAGACTTTTCCATATTCGCTCGTTTTTTTAAATTCCCATGTGTACTGAGATCTTTTGTTTCAGACAGTCAAGTGGAGAGTACTGAAAAGATATTTCTTGTGAGATTCCTGTTCAGTTTTTTCAAATCCACTCTAAGGAAGTGAAGATAACTTTGTTAGGCAAATCTCCACCACCACTGAATGATGTGTCTGCCAAAGTGTGTGAAGAGTTAAATGCAAAACACGAGAATTAAAGTTAAGCAGTAAAAGCAATAAGTGTTTTACTTCTATCTCATTTGGGACCTCCTAATAGTCCTCCTAATAGTGAGCTATGCAGAGTCGAGGGGGAAATAAAAAAAGAAATTGTCCCAATGCTATTCAGTAATCAATTGGAGAAAAAAAAATCAGTGAGTATCAGGTAATAAAATATGGAATTAGGGTAGAGCGCTTGCCTGAAGATATATCCTGTAGTAAAGGTTATTTTTCATGATTTATAAGGGTTTTTAAAGAAGCTCATAGAATGCCACGGGAGAAATGAAGACTTCTGGAAGCTTTACATTGTTCTGCAATTGCTTTCATAATACTTGTTTATGTTTTAAGGTGGGGGTGGTGGGGGAGAAATTGTACAGTCAAGTGGAACGGTTATTGACCAGATTGATCATGGGAACAAATCTGCCGGTGGTAACCTTGTTTAATGATATGTTGCTGGGCTCAGCACCTTGCTGAGGCTGTGATTCTTCACCGGCTGGGGCCGCATGATGGATCGCGGTAGGAAGCTGATGGCGCAATCACTCACCGGCCGTCAGCGACACCGGCAGCAACCTGACACCCGTCCCCGCTGAGCAGAGCGCCCGGGCTGGCCGGCCCGCCGGGAGACACCAGGGCTCCCCCGAAGAGCGCGCGGGAGCGCTCGCTCAGCCCTGCACCTTCCTTCCTAGGGCATCTTTGATAAGTTTTTATGTTTTTGTTCCCCCGAAAAATAACTTGCGTCCTCTTCATTACTTAGACGTCTCAGTTCCTTTCTCACACCCGCAGCTCATTAGGGCTTGTTTTACTGTGGCCAAACAAAAGACCGTGTAAGGCCCTGAATCTGACTATGTGACCTAAAGACTTAAAGATTCAGGGAATGTAATTACTGTGTAGCAAAATGCAAGATCATAATTTTCTATTTTTAATAAATGAATTAGTGGTGTAAAATTTGTTTGGCTTTGTATACTGAAGTCTGTTACATGAACCCATATACTAGGCTGGGGAAACTTAGCATCAGGAGCCTCTCACATGTGATTGTTTGCTAAAGAAAATAAATGAGGATGCATGCAATTGGTTTGAGAAAGAATAAAATAGTAAAATAGTGTAAGTGAAAACTTTTTATTTTCTTTTACTTTTTTAATCACTCTGGCTGGAGTGCAATGGCACGACCACAGCTCACTGCAGCCTCACAGGCCTAAGAGTGAGGGGTCTTCTGTCCTCAGCCTCTGGAGTAGCTCCAACTACTTGTGCGCACCACCCACCGTGCCCAGCTAAGCAAATCCTTTCACTATGTGACTTCTTTACTAGGCCTATGATGATTTCCTATTGCTTATCCCATTAAATCTAAACCTGTCTGCTCTGAAAACTGGGTCCCCAAACACCAAACCTCATTTCTTTAATCTCCAACATGATTTTTTTGGCTTAGCCAGGAGGGTGTCATTGTTCTCATTATCCATGCTAATGTTTGACTTTGCACTTGTTTTTTCCTTTCCACTACTCGAAATATTCTCCTCTTTTTCTCTATTTACCAGCTCTTTTAGAGACAGCCTGTTGCCATCACTTATAAGAAGTACTCTGTCATTGGTTTGGCCTTCACTTACCTCTTATAGCAGATGTTTGCCTCCTTATTCTTCAGTCCATTTTTTTTTTTTTTTTTTTTTTGAGAAAGGGTCTTACCTCTGTCAACTGAGCTAGAGTGCAATGGAGTCATCATTGCTTACTGCAATCTCAAACTTCTGGGCTCAAGCAATCCTCCTGCCTCAGCATCCCAAATAGTTGGGATCCCAAGCATATGCCACCTCATCCAGCTGATTTTTCTATTTTTTGTAGAGATGGGGTCTTATTCTTGTTTAGGGGCTGATCTCGAACTCCTGACCTCAAGCAATCCTCCTGCCTGGGCTCCTAAAATGCTAGCATTATAGGTATGAGCTACCACTATACCCAACTCATTCCTTCATTCTTAACAGCCCCAGGATCTATTTGGCATGGTTGTGCCAAGGCTGCTAATTCCGTCCTCAGCTCTGAACATGCAACTTGAATTGCTAACCCCAGGCATCTAATTGCCTTGATGGCATATTGGATTCAGATATAAGCACAAGAAATTTATTAGGGTCTTCCTAAACTTCTGGGACAAAGACATGATTTCTTTTCCTACTGCATAGACAACACATGTAGGTCTAGGAGCTGCTGGAAAACATCTTGGAGCTATGAATGAGTTAGAAGGAGGCAGACAGTGCTGTAGTTAAGGTAAGGTGAGAGAGAAGGAAAGACTCAAGGCAGTTTGGGAATCGCTGAGATGCTCAATTAGGCCTTTTCAGATGGCAGCACAAAGCTGAGTTAGTTTTCTAAGCTGAGTATTCTCTTTAGATTTCAGCTAGTTTTTGTTATTGTAACAGAGAGTATCACCGTCTTCTCTTAATAAAATCTGCATTTATAATAAAAGACTCTGACTAGTTTTTCAGAGCCTTTAGAGCTATACATATATGGCAGTCATTAATAACAAAACACCTAACTATTACATGCAGACATGTCTAACACTCTTGTGCTTTAGGCCATTAAAACTAATACAGGAAATGTTTGTACATTGTACCAACTTTAAATACTTTTTTTTTTTTTTGCCGGGCTTAGGTTTGAACCTGCCACCTCTGGCACATGGGGCCAGCAGCGCCTTACTCACTGAGCCACAAGCACCGCCCAACTTTAAATACTTCTACTTAGGCTGGTATTCCTCCTCACATTCTTTGAGGTGCCACACCCTTTTGTCACTCCCCCCATCTTCCCTCTCTCACTCCCTGCTCCCTGTTCTTTTCTATCATTTCTTCCCTCCACTCTCTTCCCTTTCTCTAACATAAAGTAAACTTACACTTTTATATTCTTAAAAAAACCTTCAATTTAAGCAAATTTTACAGAGTCTATAAACATAATTTAGAAAGCGTTTCTAAATTTCTAAGACTTTCAAGTTAGTTTCATTTCTCGAATAAGAAGTAATCATCTAATAGAAACCTACTTCGAATGTAAACTATTTCAGGAAAATATACTCCTGAGAAAAAATAAAAGAAATTGCTACCTTCTAAGATAGTAATTCTCAATCTTCGTTATGCATAAGAATTGTTTCTGGAGCTTATTAAAAGTACAGGTTCCTGGGCCCCACCCACAAAGAAAAAGAATCTTATTCCATAAGTCTGGGGGGGAAGCCTCAGTTAATGAGAGATTGCTACTCCTGATCCACAGTCCATATATTTAGTAGCACTGCTCTGAATGGTACTTGCCAGAATTCCCTCACAATAGAGGCAAGTTTATAGTTTTCCATCTCTTCTGCCAAACCAGGGTTTGAGGCAAGTAAGTTGAAACTATTAAATAAAATTGGAAAATCAACTTTCCATGTAAATGCTTTTTATTTTATTAAATTTGTTTACATAATGTAGCATCACAGCTCTAATAATTTTTTAGAATTACTATTTAGCTATTTAAAAAAAAGGCAATAAACCTAATATTCTGAGTTCATCTATTGGGTTGAATAACTACCTATATCCAGATTTGGTTATATGTTATTTGTCTTTTTCTCCTACTGGCACTTGAGTCCTATCTTTTCTGTATTCTTATTATTACTTATCATATTGCTGTCACTTGAGAAATACTACTATGTGTATTATTAGTAATATTACCACTAATAAATCACTATCCTGGTCTACTTCAAACATTTTCACTAGCAAGCTATGTACATGATGCCTTTCGTGGGGGGGGGGATACATAAGAGCTATCCTTATAAGCCATGATGAATTAAAAGATATAAGACATTTTTTAAAATAACTGTACCGAGATGTACTGGGGAAAAAAGGCAGAAGTACAAAGGTGAGAATTGTGGCTTTCCAATAGAAAGTTTGATGGTGGTGTCATTTGCTTAACCTGTTTCATTGGCTTACTCAGTTCTTTTAGAGACATGTCTGTAAAGCAACTGTCCTAGATTTCACCTAGAAGGTATTTCAGGAGTGCTGAACCTGATAGTCAAGTTCTGCAGCCCTAAAGAAGCAAAAACTGAAACAAACAAAAAAGTGACATGACATTATTTAAGCTAATCAAAAATATTTTTAAGCTTTGGCTTTTCATATTCTCTTATATTGTTTTTCATCGTTCACTCCCACTAATGTGCCATTAGGATATTCTTTGCAGACTGTCATTGTTTAGAGGTGCATGTTTGAAAAACAGAAATGTGTAGATTTCTGTCTACACACTTCACTTTTGAGATGGTCTCAGGAAAAGCAGCTGCAAAGAAGGGAAAAAACAGTATTTCCCTGTTGCAGAATCTGGTTTTTAGGCTGACCCACCTAGTGGGTACATTGGCAGCTTTAGATCTGCTTTTTAGAGTATCACATACACATAGAAGCAAAGAAAAGGTTAACTTGCCCCTATGGGATGACTCATTTGGTTTCTTGGTCAATTTGTGTGTCAATATTTAAATAAGATTGTAAAAAAAAGAAAAGAAAAAAAAAACAAAAACAGTGTGGAAAGAATAGACACACACACCCAATGCCAATCAAAATTTCTCTCTACCTCTTGCAAAGTGTCTTTTTCATTTAACCATAACCATCTATCATCTTGTATTTTTACTTATAAGTCATACATGCAATTCAATGCAAACTCACTGGTATTCAAGGAAACTGCAAGTTTCTCTCTACCTATACATAAAAGTTATTTTTTCTTGAATAAGAACCTTAATACAGTGGTATTATAAGATAGGGGAGAGGACACTTTATTTTGTAAAACTAGATGACACACTAAAGGAACATTCTGTACCATGAACACTTTATATCTATTTTTCTTGCTTAATGGTTAACATAAAACAAAACAGTGTTAATTATCAATGTAGTATAGCCTAATGGTAGATACAGTATAAGTGGTGTGTATTTTAAAATTATGTCTTTGTATTTAGCATCTTAAAATGCACTGTCCTAACAGCTAAAATAATGAAAAGCCCTTCACATAATAAAGTCCTGTTTTTAAAACATAGTTCCAAATGAAACCAACATAAAAGTTTTTTAAAAGTAGTTGATATTGTTTGTATTGACACACAATATACCCACCAATACAGCAATCCACACATTTCCTCAGCATTATGCTCATTTAAATAATGTCCATTAATTTCATAGCCACTGAAAGATTAGTATAAAATGTTTAAGATTTTACATCTCTTTTTATTCTTCTTGCAAAATAGAGAAAATAGCAATATAATTTAGCTTTTATTAATGTATCTTTATAAATGCTCCTTATATAAACATTTATCCAATGATTATTGCGGCCATGAGATTTTCATTTCTTTTAATAATTTTTATTTCAAATTATTAGAGGGCGCCCAGTGTTCTTGTTATATTGATGAATTGGATAGAGCCAAAGTCAGGGCTTTTATTGTGCCCGTCACAAGATAGTGCACGCTGACCTGATAGGTAAGTTTCTACCCTGCATCCCCCTTCCTAATGTCCAATGTCTTTTACACTACTTTAGTGACCATGTATTTCCATTGTTCAGATCCTACTTATTAGTGAAAATACATAGTGTTTGCTTCTCCACTCCTGAGATATTTCACTTGGCCATCAGATTTTAAACTGCTGTATTTGTCAGATTGTTTCTATAATAGAGGAAATACAAAAACAGAAATGCCTTATAGATATAGAGCTGTATTCTAGAAAAGTATTTATCAGCTAAAATGTTTACTCCTCTTTCAGTTTAAGAAAAATACACAAAGCATTTATTGATGTTTGGGAACATAATTTAGTTGGCAAATTTTCCAGAGAACTATAATAACATTTGTTGCAACTATAAAATGGAGATGTATTGATATAAAAGAATGTTCTGGTGTCAAAAAAATTTGGAACATTTTAAGGGCCATTTCATTCCCTACTCCCACCATTTTAAACAATCTATCAGGCTGTATTTAAAAACCACAAGGAAAAATCTTAAAGCATTGTAGTGGGTGAATGAACATCTGTGGATATCACTGAAAGCCACTTAATAATCCCAATGAAAGAAGTTTTACATTTTAAAATCTGAGACCTCTTTATGCAAATCATTTTGCCTTTAGCCATTTCAAAAAGAAATGAAGGACCTAGAGATTTTACAGTTTTACATAACACTGGTGTGATGGTTGTCAACTTTGATCTTACATTAATTAGTTAAGACTGATCATAGCAAAAGCAAACTCAAAAATCTGGTCCCCGGCTAAAATGAAGAATAGTCACAATTTAAAATGATAAAGATTTCCACTGTATTTTATATTATATGCTCTATGCTTAGTGTATTATTGAGTGGTATATAATAGCATAATTTGTTGTCTAGTAAAGTGGTTCACAATGAAGTAAGTGCATTTTTTCACCTTGTTATAGAGACATCGATCTCAATATTAGGAGGCTGTATACTTAAGCCACTTGGGGCGTGTTTTGGATTTTTTTCTGTTTAAAAACTAAGATTTAAGAAAAATAATTCTACATACTTAATGTAATTATGGGAAATTAGGTTGTGAGTATACTTTTGTAACACATCTACTCTAAATGAAATCTATTGTGTTACAATTAGTTGTTTCAGTTTTCCCCCAGCATTAAGTTTCTTCCACAGTAATGCTTACAGCTTAAAGCTATACTAACTTTTAGAAAATATGACCTTTGTATTATATATGAGGAACTAAAATTTAAAACTCATCAAACAGCCAATCCCAGCAAAGAATTTCCTTTTCCCTACAGGTAGTATGAAATGGAGCCCAAATGACAGGACCCCATCTGAGCCTCCCCAGCTCCCCGAGTCTGCACAAACCCACTCTATCAATCATGGCAGGATAATGCATAGTGGCTGCACCTGTGACAGGAAATGATTGAGTGCTGAACACAGGGCCTGCTTCGCCTGTCGCTTTGTGCATTTGTATTTCTCCAGGGCTGGTTTGAGAATTTTCAGAACTTGGGAGCGGGGAAGGGGGGATTCCCATTGTATTCTGAAAAAGAAGTAATAATGTGTTTTGATTATCAAGACATAACACAAACGAGCAATTAGGCAGTAAAATGCCCCAGTCCACTTAGGTGTGTGAGACCACCAGTGCAGCTTGGGAGGCAATATTATTAAGCTGTAATGTAGTTTAGATAAGTAGACAATGTTGATCATGGCCGTTTTTTTGGAGACGTCTCACTCATGGATGGTAAACAGATATTTGTTCCTTTGCTGATCACATAGAAGAAAAAGAACCAAAGGTCCGGGTTTACCTATTGTCCACAAAGACTGTATAATCTAATTTAGGTTAGAACAGCAGCAAATATACAGAGATATATATTTTTTTCATGGCTTAAATTCTGGCTTTTTTGAAACCTCTGATTTACTATAATGATCTAGTTATTCAAATAGCTTGCTAGTGCCTCAGAACCTGTTTTTAAAAGTTGCAACTATAGTGTACACAGTTTAAATAAATTTCTGCTAATTTAGCCACTTACCTGAAAATATATGTGGTGAAAACGTATTTAAAGGGCCTATTTTACAGTAATCATTATCTTATTCTAGTTAATTAGTACGTGCAGAATTATATGTATATATGTTTTCCTGTACCAGTAAAATATTAATAATACATCTTATTGTGTACGTTATTCATGTAATTAGCGTTTGGGTTTCTAAAATTACTAAATAAATACTTTTGTTAAAATAACATTGACGGCAGGGAATAAACAAAATGTAAAAAATCCTCCATTGAAAATTCTCCCTACCAAATGTGCGTGGGGGCAAGGGAACATTAACAGTAAAAACATCTGAATACATAAACTCAGTTTCTCTGGTTAGAATTTGCATTTTTGCCTGAACCACCAGGACATTACTACATGTTTAGACTTCTAAAAAAATTGGGGATGGTGTACCGGATGCCTTTTTATTTTTGCTATGGAGGATTATTACCTTCCACTTTCCCTCCTTGTAGGCAAATAAAATTACGGAGAAATAAAATGACTGAGCGTTCGAGCGCTGGGTTGTTCTAGGACAATCGGATTTCACTTGGTAATATATATGCAAACATACACGTTCCCTTTATTTCATTGTTTGCACTGCGGAGAATCTTCCTCGCCGCTCTCCGCGCCGTTGTTGACCTACAGCCAGTAAAGTTGTGTGGTTATAAATAGAGGCAGCTGATTAAGAAGGGGTGGTGGGCGCGGGGAGGGTGACTTTCTCTGGGCACTTGCGGATGAATCACCGCTAAGGCGAAGCAGGTTGAGGGGTGGACTGAAGTAAACTGCGAGGCAGTTTGGCTCAGTGAAACACAGTTCTCTGACTCAGAGCTGTTGTGGCCAGATGTGCGCGATTCGAAACCCAAAGCAGTCTTCGTCAGCAACTGGTCATCAGCCGCACGGAGAAAACAGGGAGGTCTGGCCGGTCCGAAATAGGGGCGAGATGCGGGCTGATCATTGAGTCCATGGGGCTCGCTTTACGGAGCCTTCGGGGCGCTCCCGCGTGAGCCTCGCGGGTTCCAGTCCGTCCTCGCCCCGCGCGGCGCCGGTGGCCCCAGCCGCCGGGTTAGTCCGGTACTGTCCCCGGCAGGGGCCCGGGAAAAGCAAGGCCCCTCCCCCGATACTCCAGGCACCTTGCACCTGTCCAAACTGGGGTGTCTCCTCCCTCACACCTGCAGCACCCGAACAACAGGAATCGGTCGGCTGGGCGAGGCAGGCTCGCTCCCGCCGCGACTGGGGCCTGCAGGTGCCCGCGCCCCCGGGTGGGCAGGCGGGGTGCCCGGAGCCGCAGACCTGGCTCGCGCCCTCCACGCCTCCTTCTGGGCGCTCGGGGCTCTGGGCGGCGCAGGGACCCCGAGCGGCCTCCAGCAGGCGCCCCGCGGGGACGCGCAAGGCGAGAGCGTCCCAGGACCGCACCGTGCCCAGGGTCCCTACACTGTCCCACCGCATCCTCCCCCCAGTCCTTCGTCTCCGCGCCCCCCGTCGCGTTAACTGACCGGGAGACCCACTTTAACTGCAGAGTTAAACGGAAATCATTAGGTTCAAAGGAATCTGACTTCGCCACCACTAATCGGCTAGAAAGGGAGGCCGCGAAACAACCGTAAAGGAAAACTAAGCTACTTCCCTGCCGGCCCTGAACTTGGAGGTGGGGGAGCGGCGCGGCGCGCGCGGGAAGGAAGCCGCGCGCAGGGTTTCCAAACAGACCCGAGCTGGGGGGAGGCAGGGAGTGGAGAGGAGGAAAGACAAACATCTGGGGATTGGGCCATATGCCGAAGCTTTGTCTTGTCCTTCAAAGTTCGGCTGCCCTTGAAGTGATTTGTCAGGCGGCCCACGGGTGACAGGGAGGATGTGCGGCGGGGAGCGCGGGGCGGGAGCCGCCGCGGGGAGGGGGAGGGGGAGGGGGAGGGGAGCAAAGTGACCCCACCGCCCGAGGAAAAGCAGAAAGCGGTATCCGCGGAGGTGCGGAGCCCGAGACCGGGAAGCGGGCTGGTTGCGGGGGAAACGCCACCACAGCAAAAAGGGAGCAGGGACGTAGAGGTTAAGGAAAAGGAAGGCCGAGGAGAAAGAGGGAGAGGACCGGAAAAGAGGAACTAGACGGGGAGAATAAATTGGAGATAGTCACTGAGGTCTATTAAGAAAGAGGGCATTTCATCTATTTTAGGAAAAGTGGCTTTGAGCTCCCCCCTCCTACTCCCTTTCTTCTTTTTCTTTTGCCCGCCAACCGCTGAACTGATTAGACTGTAATTAAGGCCATAAGCCCTCAGATTATACACCTGTTTATTCACTAAAGTCGGGGTCTCATCAAGCAAATTAGCTGCTTCCAGGCTACACATTGGGCCTGGAGCTTGCCTGATTAATGAAGTTTATTGGGAGCTGTTAAAAGCATTAACTGGAGAAAATCTCTGCAATTCGTCATATTTAAGGGATGGAAATTAAATCTTGCTATGCAAATGAGAAAAAAATTTAAACCATCTTTAGGGGTTACTATCTGCATATTATTATTTCTTAAAATTCTTTTTCAGGAAATGGGTCTTGACGTGATGGTCTATTTGGACTTAAAAGTTATCAAAAATATTTAATCACCTCTTATTTGGTATTATGGTAGAGAGAGAAAAAGAAAACATAGGAAGGAAATTGCTGTATACTCTGATCCCAATGCAAAGAAAATTTTAAGACACTTAATCACACAGCCAACTTTCACAAGAAACCCAATTTTTAAAATGAAAGTTAATGTAGCCATCCACAGAATGATATTTGGGTTTAATATTTCGGGGAAGGAAATGAAATCAACAGCTGAGAGTGGAAGGGGAGTTAATGAAAGTGCCTTAAATAAGGAGGAAATGTGAGAATGGCAGGGAATCAGTAGGGTAGCAAGAAAAGGCATCCCTAAATAAGTCAACCTGCTTATTAACTGGCCGTGGAAAATGTTTCTGTACACTGTGCTTAGTGTTTGTAACCAAGGTGGTTCTTTGGACAGGTAGGAAAAGGTGTGATTAAGAAAATAAGCAAAGGAAGTGAGGGAAATATACCCAAGTGGAAAGAGGAAATGGAGTGCAAATTGAGAACATAATCCAGAATTTATAAAGTATGTATTTACTTTCAGTGCTGCTTGGTCATATCATTGCCACATGGATGTTTATTAGTGATGGCAATTACAGAAGTAAAGGGAAGGTGATTTCAGGACATTAGTTATTCTTGAAAAGGGGGAACTCTTTTCCACATGAGTAACAAAAGTCCATATGTGGAAGCCTTCTAGTTCAACAAAATATTGAAGATAAAAACATGTAATGAATAAATTATTTTAGTCAGTAAAAAGCTTATAATAATGCAAATCTTTCAAGAATAATTTTAAAATCATTTCTGTTATGTTTTTTCTGAGGATATCTAGGTATGAATTCAGTTTGAAATGTTCTGTTTAACCTTTGTTTAAGGACAATGTTGTGTGTTTTATAATTTCAGTAAAATATATATAAAATGGTAGAGTAACTAAAACTAAACTATGTAAGACAAAAGGGAAAGGCATAGCTAATAAAAAAAATCAGGTAACTACAGAAAATTTATCTCATCATAATAGTCACCTCTAATGGATTAGTTGGAAAGTATTTGATAGACCTTTATAGTTATTTCCTCTATTATACTTCAAATCGATTTTCTTGTTAATTCTGACTTTTTTATTTTAAAAACTTAAAGCATTGAGATTTACTAATTTCCCTCATCTTAATGAAGTCACTTATAGCCAGCTAAGGAAAGTAATAATAATCATTTGTATTAATATTTCTATTTTAAAAGTCAAAAAAAAATATTTTAAATGTATGCATCCCTTCCCTTTGGTGAGTATAAGATAGCTTTCTGAAAGTAAAATAAGGTACATTTACTGTCCAGAAAATTCAATAGCTTCATTTATAGAGAAAACCCTGAAAAATAGTCTTCATTTGTTTTAGTCTTTAAGAATGATTAAATTATTTGTTTACTGTCTCCTAAAAACTCCAATATAATCTAAATTTGAACCACAAAATTCCCCATTTGTTTCTATGAACATTATACATTACCCTGAGTTATAAAATAATTATTTTATAACAAATGAACTATAAACATTTAAATATTAGAAGTAAAAAATAATCATTTAAAATAATTGGGGCAATGACTAAAAACTTTTGATAAATGCATCTGCTACTATCCTTTGGATTATTTAGAACACATTTTATACTAAAAATATTCTAATTATGAAGAGATTATTCAGATAAAAGAGCATATATGTAAAATTAACTCATGCTTATTCAAGCCAATACAAGTTTAAGAAAGACCTATTTCTCCCATAATTTTGAAGTAACTTGAAGAAAAACAATCCTTTGTGCTTAAAATTGGTCATTTATTAGGATTTTGCTTTATTTTTAACATTTGATTGAACCATTTAAATGGAAGAAATGAGACAAGTCAATTTTCTGAGAGTATTTTAAAAATACATTTTGCTTTTAAATATATTTTAGACAATATTTTATGTCTCACAATTTTAAGATCAAAACATTTTAAAATACTCTACTGATCTTAGAATACTTGTCATGGTATTGTGTGTCTAACAGTTCCTTGAAGATATGGATATTTTCATACGAAGATAATTTTGCCTTTAGAGTGTACATTCAGAATGGGCTTCTGAGCTACTAACTAATGGGTATCAGTTATTGTCATTTGTATTTCTGATCTCTAGAGTGATACGGATAAAGAAGGTCAAAATGGTCCCTGATGAAAAGGAACTTTCAAAACGTTTGGAAAAGTTAATGAATTAGATTTCCCCGCACTTGAAGATATTAGGATTGGGAGATCAAGACTCCCATCAGCCAAATCAAGAATGTTCACAGTTGGCAGGAAAACTCAAAGTTTCTTTTTCCCCACCAGAGAAATATCCTCCCATATTTGAGAGATGGGAAATCATAGAAATGATTATATTAGCTTAAAGAGTATGTTTCATTAGCAATAAACTGAATACACTCAGCCTAATTTTTATTGCACTTATTTCACGTAGCTTTTCATAAGTGCTTGAAAATGCTTCTTGGAAAAAAATCCTCTTTTCTTTATAAAACATGTTTTTTGCTGTGAACAAAATTACAATGTTAATAACTATAATTATTGTTTTTTTAAATCTTTCCAACAATAATGAAAGTTCAATGAAAAGGACATAACAAGAAGAGATGTGCAACCTTCCCTGTTCTTCTTTAATAACCTTTTAATGATTTATGACAGAAAAATGGTACTTCAGTTTGCCTGTAGTAACCAGTACTTAACCAATTATTTTCTATCTTCTCAAGTGTTTGAAATATTATAAGATGTCTTCCTTGGGACCAACTGTATTTTTATCAAAATTTTTTTTAAAAAAGCAAGTGTTCTGATGTATAGTTAATATGATCAATTGATTTTTAAAATGTCTTTTTTGTTTTCACAGAATAGCATATGAAATTCAGAAATATGATGTGTACCTTTAAAGATGAGGTGGCATGTTCATAATATTGAGAAAATACACTTATTATGTTATATTTCATATTTGTGGTTTCTTAGCAGTAATAGTTTCTTGTGTAGAAACTGACATAAATATATAATTATAGTTCAAAACTGTGTTTTGTTCCCTTTAATACTGTAAAATTGTTAATGGAAAAATAGTTCATGAGGATAATAGTTGATAGAATTTTCATTCTCAACTATGCAAATATTGCTCAAATTGAAATGTTTCATTATTTTATATTTCCACAATCTTTTGAGGGCAATCTTTTGAGTCTAGAGGTCACTGGCAGGATTTTATTTTGATACATGATATGACCTAATTCTTTTATATGTTATAGAATTAAAAAAGAGGTAGAGAGTGACTCTTTTTTCCTTTGCTGTAAGTCTAAATCACAACAGCTAAAACGCCTTCCCATAAGTGTAATGAGATCAGTGGGTTTTAAGTATGGAATGAATCAATTATTGTAAGCAGAGCCCCCATGTAAATCATGGAATGCCAAACCAACCTCGGAATTAGAAAACATATTTTTGACAAGTATTCAAGGTTTCAGCATAGTCTCACCTACTATCAAGTGAAAGCAAAGTTTTATTCACTTACTAAGGAATATGTGCATATTCATTAAAAGAGGTCAGGTTGAATGAAGCTTTATAGAAAAGGGCATCTCGCAGCATTAAAAATAAAAATCAACAATAAATATGTACAGTTAGGTTAGGAGGAGGAAGATTCTAAAAGCATATTTAATAAAATGAGTGAAAAACAACTATTAACACTAAAAAATAATAAATTAGTTTATATATTTAATATCAATGACAAAGGATTATCAGAAAAGAAATCATAACTACTCATTGTCAGTTTATCAATTCTTGGAATTGGATATCTTTCAATTGAGAAAGACAATTGTATGTAAAGCTTTAATAGAAGGGAAGACAGAGAAAAATGTCAATTGTATTATTTTTAATACACTGCCAAGGGGTAGGCAGATTCTAAAAGGGTTAAGAGAATCGGTTTAAATAAGATATTTCCCTGGTGCACACATTTTAACAGTCTCTTTGCTTTTCTTTCATTTCCTTTCCTTTAAGATAATTGTCTCATGTTAATTCACTATAACTGGTTATTTAGTAATTTTACAATTTACTGTTGTAAAAGGCAAGTCAGAAACATGAATGACAGTTCACAAATCCTTACCAAGTTTCTATACATATTTTAATGCTTATGAGAGGGTTATGTGGTTTTTGAAAAAAACATTTTTGAGTGATCTAAACAGAACATATATTTTTTTCTGGCTTATCCTGTTCCAATTATATATTTCTTGAAATAATTTAAGTCCTGCATTACATAGAATTGGATAGTAATTAAACTAGCAAATATTAAACTTAAAATCCTAATACACATAAAAACGGTAACACCACAAGTCTTCAATTACCTTTACATACTGTTTCTTACACTATATTTCTATTAATGCATTTCTGGAATTGTACCCAGAAATAAAAAGTATGATTTTTTCAAAACATGTAATAAAGTCTTATGCTAAATTCAATATTCTCAACACCTCACATAAAACCCAGTGAAAGATAAATTTTTAGTTCATTAAGTTTCATGCATTTGAGCCATACTGTATACAATGTTTTTAAAGTACAGTACTCTGATGTTTATTTTTTTCCAGTGAAGAACATGTTAACTATGCTAAATTATGCTTACTTCTCATATGAGAAAATTAAAAATTTTGCCATAGATGTTGTAGATATTCGTGAGAAAATAGCATCAATGTAACAGTTAAATTTTATGTGAAAACATAATACTTAAATATGTTCCTGCCTGTTTTTTTATTTCCTAGAATGAAAAATAAACTGCATTTTGATATTCTTAGGTTTAAATTACCAATTTTTCTATATTTTATTTCAAATATAGCCATATTGTTTTGGCGTGTATGTATGCCATTTTCATTTTTAAAGGAGCTCTGTTATTGATGTGCACGTATAAATGTAAAGAGCTATCTCAAAACAAATATAAGATTCTTGCATGAATTGAAACTTGGAGTAAGTAGCTGTAAATGTATACCTGCAACAACTAAAGTCAATGTCTGCAAATTAATATTCAAAGGCAATTTTTTAAATCATGTGCTGGAATTGAAAAAGGGAAATGACTTCAGAAGAGTGGGCATTTACAAATAAAAAGATGACCGTGACTGCTGTGCAACGAAGGATTTTAAATTTGCAGTGAAAGTCTGACATCTGGTGGTTAAAATGGGGAGTGTCAGAAGAGAAGGAAGTGATTTGTAAAAGTCCTTTTAGCTTTTAGGAAATTAAAACCAAATTTAAAATTATAGTAAATTCCCTCTTTTTTCTATCTTCTATTTTACACAACATTCTTATATTTTATTAATGATTTTACCATAAGTCTTCTTTTATATTTCCTAAATATGTTTGTGTTAAAGATGTTTTCAAGATGATCTAAAATATCTTTCAAATAATAATAAACATACATTTAGAAATAGTTTAATAGAAATCAAATTGATCATAGAAAATTAGCTTTAAGTTATACTCTTGGAATCAAAATAATCTTTTCCAAATTTTTCCAAAAAACAAGTGAAAAAATTAAAAATTAACAAAGAAATTTAGACTTTTCTTATTCTTTATTAAAGAAAAAAAGACTTTAAACATTCAAATTGAAAGGTGATTTTAGTTCTTGATAAACATTACAATATTTTCCTGCAACAAAATTACTGATAAGTAATTGCCATTTTAAACCATAAAGCCATTTTTTATTACAATGATACAAAAGAATTGCAAAATTGAAACAGCAAAGTATTCTAAGACTAGCAACATACTACAGTGAAATTTTTTTATAAGAGGTGAAATTAATCTTGCTTAAATTTTGCAGTAAGCAAATTGCAATAACGATTTTAAAGTAAAATTAATACTTCATAAAGTAGACTTTTCTAAGCTACATTATATTATTTTAACATGGTCTTCAAATAATTTCTTAAAATATCACTATATAACAATAACAGAAAGATTTTTGTTTACCCTTGAATTTTGACATACGAAACTAGAAACTAATGCAGAATTTGGTATCTTCTGCATATGAAATATATGTGTTTACAATATTTATATGTAAATTTTATATAAATGCATATTTATTATTATTATTTGAAAAATATCTGCTGACCCATATTCAAAGTGAAAAGTAAGGAAAGCTTTTGCATAACTTATTTTCCCTAAAAGATTTAACCAAACAGTGTGAAAATTGTTGGCAATTTTAAAAACATGTCCTGGTAGTTGCTTTAATTCCTATTTGCTTAGTGTATGAAGGCACAGTCTTAGTGCTAAATTTGTTGTTTCTGGTTGTAGCTATTTGATGTCTTCATCCAAGAGGCAGTGTGACACTCAGAATAGAGAATGCTAATGATGTATGAAAAAGTCTCTGTCTTTGAAGTTTCAGAAATCCTTTTGTAGTGGCACACATACAGTAATATTATAAGGTCAACATTTGGTTGTTCCTCATTTCCCTATAGATTTAAATAGAATTCATGTATGGGGTGGATGGTTATATTATGTTGGTTATTGGTCTTCCTCATTTATGACACTAATATAATGCAGGAGATTGAATTCTTAATTTATTGTGAATTTGCTGAATGAACTTCAGAAAGACATTTCAGATGCTCAGGAATCCTCCATAGTGAGGGTGAAAGGGTTCCCCTCCATCGTACCACTGTAATCAAAGACATAAACCTTTCTATTAATTATCAGGAAAAGTTAAAAAGAGTCTCACTCTGCTCTATTCTTACAGCCCAGGTTATTTTGGGAGTGTTTATCAAGTAATAAAAACCATAAGTGTTTTTCTTTGCAGACATTTATTTTTATTCTTACATTATAAATAATTATTAATGTGGTTATGTATCAAAACTCTCTCCAAACGCTTTGAAGATAGGAATTCTTTTTCAGCAGACGCTTGTAAGTTAATGCAAAGTAATTTCACAGCTTATTAGAATAAAATCAACTATGTGCCTATTAATAAATGTTGGTGCTCATTTTCTTTATAAAAGCAGACAAATTTTCTTTCTCTTAAAAATGAATATATTTTCATTCCAGAATATGCTTTTGGAGGGCCCTTTAGCTGTAAAGCCTGTGTTCTTCTCTCGAAACACCCTGGCAGACCCTCAGAAGAAAAATGACAACATCGGTTTTTGCTCACCTTAGATTTCTCAGTACCTGGCCCATAGTAGAGTTTCAGTAATTATTTTTTGAATAATAAATCAATGCTAAATAAATGCAAAACTGCTTTGCTTTCCCCCCTTCCAATCAAGTAACTTTTTTCTAAATGAGCACAAATTTGCAATACGCTTCTATCAATGTTTGGGAGAAAATACAGATACAACATACACAGAGACACAGAATGTGTGAAGGCTTCGAAGATTCTTTTCTTTGGACAAAAAAAAAAAAAGAAATGAGAATCGTACATCAAAAAGCTTCACAATTAAGCAATCTTTGAGGTGCATGTTATAGAAGTAGGTACATGAAATAGGTAACATTTTACCTGCTAATATCTGCATTGATAATGTTTATACAGTGAGATACCATCTGCCACATGAACATTTGCACATATTAATGGGCCCTGTGCTTGCAATGATATATTTTACGTGCAGAAGCATGTCAGAAATTTCTAACAGATCAAATGTACAGACCCAAAATAGGCATTCCGTTATCATGTTAACCAGTATCTGAACACTTGGTTTTCCGATGATTTTACTGTAAAATTATATCTTTTTAAAGCCTCCTTAATTTCTCCATCGTCCCTGACCACATCCCTTTTCCCCCTTTGATGATAACTACAATACTGACTCTGCAGCTTCTCATCTGATATCAACAATTCTGTTTCACTGTTTAACAATTTCCACATGATAAAGTTGTCTTTCCCAAATGATGTAAATTCTTCAGACAAAGGAGCATATTCCCCCATTGACAGTCACAGAATCAGGGCTGTCGGAGATAGTGTTAACTTTTATAGTGCCAGTAAAAGGTATGCATATTGGTTTCTAGAAAAATGCTTCCCAAATTAATACAGATTATATGACAGATAAAATCTCTGTCCATTACCCACTTTGACATAGTGCTAATTACTATTTTAAATTACTTTACTTTTTTTCCTCTTACTTGCTTATCATCTATCTTCCTCACTAGACTCTCAGCTCTAAGAGGACAGGTACTTTTCTGCTTTTTTTATTGCTGTATCCCCAATGACTAGAACTATTAAAGTGCTTAATACATGTTAATATTCCATCGTCTGCTCCATCTAGAGTTGATACCTTCCCGAGACTGGACTCATAGTGTTTGAGGGCAATTTGGAATTTATTTAACCTCACTGTCCATGCAGGACTCCAATCTCCTGTGTGACACAGCTGCGAGAGACTGAGACCACCTCTGCTTGTGTCCTCGTGACAGGAGCTCTGCTGCCTGTTGAGGCAGCCCAACCACTGTTAGAAAGCTGTTGTTATTAAAAGTCCTTTTTTTAAAGTTGACTGATCACATTTCATGCTTTTATTGTGCATAATATATTGTTTTTCCTTTTATGTAATGACTCGAAACCTGTCATGCCGATACGTTCACCAACAGTCCTGTTCATAGTTTTGCTCTGTGGAACTACAAAAACAAGTCAATTTCTACATAATTACTCCTCCAATTTGTTAACACACAGATACACAATTTTTCTCTTTGAATAAAACATTACTGACATTGCTCGTTCACTCTCCTATGTGCGCCAGACAGAAACAATCCCTGCTTTCATGTCCACGGAGTCAAATGGGAGAGACAGATAATTAAACACATTATGTTCATAACACATGTTAAGCACAAAGCTTGAATAAGAAATACAAGATCAAAAAGAACCAAAGTAAAATCTGGTCCAGAACGAGAGGCAGCCCAAGTTGTGCTGACTCCAAAACAGATGTACAGTGTAACATCCTTCTGCCTCCCTCCCCGCCATCCCCCCAGATGAACATTCCTTAGGAATGCTTCTGAAATTGTGTTTGTGGGGTTTTTTCCAGGTGTGGTAACATAGTTAAGTCTGGAGTCAGTAGAGTCACAAGGCAAGAAGAGAATCTACCAAAGAGGGCACTTTACTCACATATAAGACTGGATGTCACTGGGAGCTGCTGGACTATCATTCTGTTCTAACTTTTCAGTCGTCTCTAAAGATTTGATTGCTTTCCTAAATTTGGTTTCATACTCTTCCTTATAATATAATGTGTGATTCTTATGAAGAAACCTGTGTGTTTCTGGATCTTGCTTATTTCTGTAAGCTTATTCTTATTTCTGGATCTTTCTTATTTTCTGTATATTTCTGTATATTCAATTTTCTATATTCAAACATTTTCATTTTGTACATTTAGATCATTAGCAAAATGAGTAGCTTCTTGCACTAAATAACACATGTCATTAACCATATCACATGGTCATTGGTCATAACATTTTGAATAGAGATGCTTGGATGTTAGGATGTATATACTCCCAACTAGACTTAATCAGTTTGCATGTAAAAAATAACTGAAGTTAGAGGGATTTGCTTTTTAAACTCCCCCCCCCTTTCCCCCATGTTTGTTACTTACCTTAAATCCTGCTATTTTTTTAGATCAAATATGCCTTTTGGTCATGCATATTAAAGCACATCATTTAATTTATACACTCTTAACACAAACTCAAGCTCTTCTACTCTGTTATCCTTTTCAGATTTTCTTGCTCTCTGAACATAATTTAGTCCTTGTTAAGAAATCCAAATGATCCTGAAATTGCAAGAGGTGGGGGGGAATGACTTATTTAACTCTGAGTAACTGAGTTTTTGTCATTCCACAGATTTTAGTCATAGAGAGAAAATAGCCAAAGTAACATAAAAGAAAGAAACATGGAATATGGAAAATGTGAAAAGCCACATATAAAGGGCTTTGAGTTGGGGCGAATTATGTTTTCCGAATGTGGCCACCACAAAATCTCTTCACGCAGATGTTCTTTTATAGCCTCACACCTCCCCCATCATGAGGCAGAGTCTAATTCCTTGGTCTTTCTCTCTGGGAAGCTTCTGGCTCCCTTGCAGTCAGTAAGATGAGGCAATAGTGCTGCTTCTGGGCGAGGTCACTGTCTTAGTGCGTTGGTGCACACTCTGTTAGGAGTATACATATCCTAACATCCAAGCATCTCCACTCAAGGAATACCCAAGGCTGGGTGATTTTAAAGAAAATAATTGTATTAGGCTCATGGTTCCGCAGCCTGTATGAGAAGCCTGGCACCAGCATTTGCTCCTGGTGAGGGTCTCGGATGTTTCCGCTCATGGCAGAAAGCAAAGGGGAACAAATGTCACATGGCGAGTGGAAGGAAGCAAAAAAAAAAAAAAAAAAAATCAGGAGAAGGAGGCATCAGGTTCTTCTAAGAATCTGTTCTCTCTTGGGAATTCATCAAGTAAAATCTCACTAATTACTGTGAGGATGGCACCAAGCTGTTCATGAGGGACCTGCCCCCATGACCTAAACACCTCTTACCAGGCCCTCCCTTCAACACAGAGTATCAAATTTTAACACAAAATCTGGAGAGGACACACATCCAAACTGTATCAGTCATGAAAGGCTACAGTGTAGCTTCTTTCTGGCTCAACTCTTTCTAGAAAGCTTCAGCTGCCATGTAAGCAGCCTGACTTACTGAGGCCATGGTGCTGTGAGGAAGTCCAAACTAGCCCCAAGGCAGCATCACATAGTGGTCCTGCCTCTAGCTCCAGCCACCACCTAACTGCAATCAGAGCCCCAGAGCCAGAGCAACCAGCTGAGCCCTTCTCAAATACTGACCCACAGAAACCATGAGGTACAATCAAACGAATGTTCTTTCAAGTCACTAAATTTTGTGATCTTTTGTTATGCCACAATAGGCAATCAAAGCAAAAAAAAACGAAGACTTTCAGAAATTTGTTGCTGAAATAAAGGCAGCAAAGGGTAATCTTGTTCTATGCACAGCTTCAAAAGCAGTGCAGGCTGAGATTCAGAAATATGTTGTCCTCCCAAAGGTCTACTGGCTGTTGATATTGGCACTATTGCAGTACCTATACTTAAACATTTACCAAGTTTTATTAAGTGTTATTGAATCTTATAAAATGTTTCACATTCATATACTATCCTAAAAATCAGCATCCATCTTTTCATTGAATCTAGCAAGTGAATACGTTATTTTGTCTTATAATAGTAGATGTTCGAATGGAGGCTTTTAAAAACCCTTTTAGGCTGGACACAGAGGCTCACACTTCTAATCCTAACACTTTGGGATCCTAAGGTGGGAGGATTGTTTGAGTTCAGGAGTTGGAGACCAGCCTGAGCAAGAGTGCAACTCCATCTTTACAAAACTAGAAAAATTAGCCAGATGTGGTGGCATGCACCTGTAGCCCCAGCTACTTGGGAGGTTGAGGCAGGAGGATCACTTCAGTCTAGGAGTTTGAGGTTGTGATGAGCTATGATGATGCCACTGCACTCTAGTCAGGGCAATGGAGGACATGCTGTTTCAAAAAAAACTTTTTAAAGGTACTGCTCAAAAAATGTGGGGACTCCTGATATAAAACAACATGCATCAATTAAGATTACTTTAGCAGCAAGTGACAGAAATCCCTAAATCAAATTGTTTTAGACAAGGAAACATTATCTCAAGGTATCCAGAAGTCAGGGATCTGCAAAGACAGATTGGGCTCTGCTCTTGGAGTCTCTTTGGCCCACCTCATGTGTGTGCTGGTTTCATCCTTCTGGTGGTAGCAAAGTGGCTGCAGCATTTCCAGGCATAGGTCCAGACACAGCAATGTCCAAAAAGAACTATCTCTTATAATGAATTTGTATTTTGGATGGAAAATTCTTTAGTATTTAGTGTTCACTTATTCAACTTATTTATTGAGCACCTGATAAGTTCCAGGCAATATTTTGAGTGTTTGAAATGCAGCTCTGAGGAAACCAGTAGAATTCCCCTTATGACTCATTCAGCATAAATGGGTCACATGGCATCCCACAGCCAATCAATGGAAATAAGAGCGGGATCAGTATGATTGATTGATACCCATTCCAAGGTAAAAACAAAATAAACAAAACACCAAAAGATCACCCTCCCCTAAGTCATGCTGGGGAGAGACAGTCACTTGAGCAAATTAGATTTATTCTGGCAAGGACTCAATGAGGAAAGAATATTCAGTAGGCAATGAACAGTGTGTCAAATAGAATTGATAAGAATATTCAATTTGTAGAAACTAGACAGAAATGCCTTGGTACATGATACTCGGTTAAGTAACCAGGATTTTTTAATTATACATAAGTTGATCAAAATTGTATTTTAAAAAATATTTGCATATTCCAAAAGACCAAATAGTAATACCAAATGCCAGTAATATATTGCCTCTAATTTAATTAATGGAACTATCTGTGTATGTATATGTTCTGTTTATTTTTCTACTTTTTCTCCTTTCTTTAATGACCTTATTCTTTAAATAAAAAAATAAGTTCTTGTCAACTGTGTCCGCATACATTATCTACTGCCTAATCCAAATCAAATGAAACAAATTTATGGTGCCTGAAGTTCTCCAGTCTCAGATCAGAGCAATGACATCTTTATTATTTTTTTTTTCAATACTCCCAGCTCAACCAAGAGACAAGCATTTTAAATAAAGAACTCCCTTGCCAAGCATCTGTAGGTCAATGATCAGGAATGTATGATATTTTAGAGTTCAAAAATTTATCAAAGATTAAGAATTATAAATTGACTATATATTCCTACAACTATATTTGATTTTGGTTAATGTTAACATATCTTACACTTGAATTAATTGTGATTGACTGGAAAAATCCTCTTTGAGTGTAAAGAGATTCTAAGCAACACTATTTTGATATGCCTGGAGCCTGGTAAAAGTTAGGCCTAAAAATAAATGGTGAATTGTCTTTCCATCCTTTTTACTATTTGGTTTCGATTTTCATGGGTACTAATGTTTGAGGGGCTAATTATGATAACACAGGTTGTGGGGAGAGACACATTCTTTGGGGAATATAAGCTAACGTTTTCTTTACCCCTATAATCAAGAAAATCCACAAAATACACTCAGGGAGGGCGTAAAAAAGCAAGGGGCAGATGCTGTATTGAGTTGCAGAGATGTGTTAGCTGCCGGCCTCTCAAAGTGTTTGCAGGAATACTGCAGTACTGTTTTTCCCTATCAGTTTGACACCTACACAGCTCAACGCTGATAGGCTTCTTCATCAATCACTTTGATCACAATAGCTGTATGGACAGGGGATTTAAGAGAGCTGATCTGCTCTGTCACTTTGGGGTATGTGAAGAATACTGTTCTTTTTTTCTTTCTTCCTTTTCTTTAGGCCATCTCATCCATCAGCTAAACTCCACAACAATTGAGACCTAAAACTGAAAAACACATACAGTGACACTTGGTTAAATGATTGGGCACTGCTCAACCCAAAGGAATTAGACTAACCATTCAGTTTGATATAAAGAATCGGCCCACCAATTGTTAGATACTCCTGTAAACAAATGGGATTTTGGAATTATGCATAGCATAGCTATAGTTTGGTATCACAGAGACGTTTGACATTCAAGGTCACAGGATACATGTTTAAAATCAAATCGAAGACTTTGAAACCCTGGAACGAACATCATCCTGAGTTATCAAAAATTGCACTCTTAGAAAAGAAATGAATACAGAAGATTAAATTCTGGTAATATTATAATGTGGCCCAGATGCAAGAGTTTGTAGCCAATAGGTTCAAAATAAAGTATAAGCAGGGAGGGGGATGCAACAGGAGAAACGTGAGCAGCACAGTCTCGGCAGTCTGTAGGGACAGCTTGGGAGTCTCTGGAGGCTCTGACACCTTGGAGCTCACATCTCCCTCTGAATTTAAAGGTGCCTTATTTTGTCTTTTACATCAGTGAATATGATTAAACTCCTGCTGTTGTGCTAAATTTCCAAGATTGTGAAAAGTCAGGGGAATTAAAAAGGTCACTGCAGTATTTCATTTCACTAGCAAATCCGTGGAATAATGTTATAGGAGGACATAGGAAAGCACTCAGAAATAGAACTTGTATCCAAATTATGCAAAGTCTGAGTGGGACTGCATAGGTGAGAAAGAGGTGACTCTTATAGTATATCTGCCTGAAACTGGACTCCTTCATGTGAGATCCTTCAGCCAAGAAAATGGGATGCCATTTTAATAGAAAAAGAGGCTATATTCAGAACCCTTAACGTGAAGAAGTATCAGGAATTAGTTGCAGTGTCCATCTTTCTGTGAACATCTGAAATGGTTTTCAAATTAGAAATGTTGGTTCCACACTAGCACCATAAAGTAATTAAACAATATAAATCTTCTGATCTTAGTATAAAATTATAAAAAATATTTTTTAAAAACTGGTTTATAAGACCAGAAGTAAAATTTTAGATATAAATAGAAAATTAAGAAATAATGATCTTAAAAAGATAGAATATACATGAAAGCATCTATTCAGGACAAAATGTATGACATTGTGTGTGAGTTTATAAGAAGGTACAATGCAGGTGTGCTTTGAATTCTGTTAAGCGTCTAGGACAGGTGTGGTAGCTCACATCTGTAATCCTAGCACTTTGAGAGGCCAAAGTGGGAGGATCTTTTGAGGCTAGGAATTCAAGACTAGCCTGGACAACATAGAGAGAACTAATCTCTACAAAAATTTTAATAAGAAACAAAAATAATTCAGTTGGTAATATAATATTTTGTGATAATTTGAAATTCATGTTGTTTCAAAAATCGACCTTAAGCTGATCCATCCAAAGGACTGCCTCAAGTACACCCTAATTTAGTGTCTACACATCACAAATTATTAACATAGGATATCTTTAAAGTAAGCTCATATTCATAGTGTTTGATTATATTAAATGTAAAAAATAATTTGATAATGACTGAATTTTGTTCAGAAATTTTTAGGTTTTTCCAGAGTAAATGGAGTGTTTTACTAGTAAACATTTATTGAATACATAAAATGTGCCAAATATGTGCTTTGTATGCACCATCTCATTTAATTTTCTCAAAAATCCTGAGGTAATATCATTATCCCCATTTTACAGATTAGGAAATTGAGACAGAAAAACTAAACAACTTGGATGAAATATATGGTAGAGCTGAAATATGAACTACATGTGTAGACATGGTCCAAGCCACTGTACTTCCCTCAGTAAATTCTGTTACACCAATAAAATTATTATGAAAATATACCAAAACTGGCTCAGCGCCCATAGCACAGTGGTTATGGCGCCAGCCACATGCCAAGGGTGGTGGGTTAGAACCGGCCTGGGTCAGCCAAACAACGATGACAACTGCAACCTAAAAATAGCCAGGCGTTGTGGCGGCACCTGTACTCCCAGCTCCTTGGGAGACTGAGGCAAGAGAATTGCCTGAGCCCAAGAGTCAGAGGTTGCTATGAGCTGTGACGCCATGGCATTCTACTGAGGACAACATAGTGTGACTCTGTCTCAAAAAAAAAAAAAAGACAAGAAAAGAAAATATACCAACCACTATAATTGTGACTTTACTACCTGACTGACTTAACTAGTGTGTATCTGCTGATTTGAACAGATTTACTAAAGTATAATTGCCTAGAATAATTTATGCATATTTAAAGTATATAATTTGATATATTTTGACATACATATGTATGTATATACACATATATCCTGAACCATAACAAAATTCATTAAAAAACTATCATTTTCAGATTGCATAGTGTTTTGAGATGTTATAATAAATTACTTTCCATTACTGGTATTTTTATAATAATAACTATTATTATTATTATGAGTGGGGATGACCAAACAAATGATATAGCTATTTTCTTTCCCAGAAAAATTTCCTTTCATTCCCAAGTCCTTATTAATGGAAAAGATCACACAGACTTGGGCATCAGGTAGGCAGGGCTTGAATACTAGTTTTTTCTCCCAATTACTAGTGTACAGCCTGGGGTCAGCCACTTAAATACACTTTATTTCTATATCTATAAAATGTGGATTATTAAGCCCATCTCACCGCAGTGTGAAGATTAATTAGAGTTGAATGTCAACCACCTGAAGCTGCATGGAGCACACAGTAGATGTACAGTAATAATTCTATTTTCCTACCTCACTGGTACTGCAGGTTTGAAATGTTTGCTATTGGGAAGTTATTCAATTCAAAATCTAATCGTGTAATGCTTTGAGATCGTTAAAGAAAGAAAATACTTCACGTTTCCAATAGTAGAATATTTAATTCCATGAAAAGCTCTCTTTGCTTCTCTTCTTTCTTAGCTTGCTCATAGCCCATAACTTACATGCCAAGTAGTAAACATAACTAACAACGCTGTCGTCAGGGGTCAAGGAAACTGTTAAAATATTTCTTTGTTAGAGTGAGAAGGGCCCAACTCACATTAGCAGGAGCTCTGATGGCACACTCTAACTCATTATAACTATGTTTGTCTTTTGATAAGGTTGTTTACAGTGGTATTTTTGCACACAAAATATAGCAGTGGTTACCAAACTTAGAATCAGATTCATTTGGGACTGTTTTTAAAAAACAGAGATTACTGGACTCTATTGCAGGCCAACTGAATCGATTCTAAGCGCTAGGATCCTGCTGTCAGTATTTTTGAGACGCTCACCAGAGGATTCAGGTGCACCAGAGTATGAGGAAATAGTGAGAATTGTCACACTGTCTGTCACAACCACAGAGAAAGCTCATGGAACGCAGAAATGTGTAGAATGACTGTTTTTGTTTTTTGCTTTTAAACATAAATGAGATACAGTTTTTTTTTATAACATGGAAAATGGAGAAAGGATATTAAAGCAACCCTTTTGACTGTGGTTTAAGGTAAGTATCCTCTGCCTTAATACTAGTAGATTCAACACCCATAGATTTGGGTGAGGTCACTGGGAAAGTGCAAACTGCCAAGAAAAAGGGTTAATTTCCTTTCTTATAAGTTGGATTCCTGTTGAAACTCATATAATTATGAGAATAAGTTTTGTTTTAATATTAACCAATGAGTTTTCTTAATTTTTCATTTTGATCTTTTTCTGAGTATTCAAGAATACAGTGGCTATCATTAGTTTATTCAATCCATTTGAACACTCTCCTAATCCACAACTTCTGCAGGTCTCACAGGGTATATATAATATATACTAATTGTTTCTACCACAAACATGCATTGGGTAGATGGAAAAGGACTAACTGACATTAAAACTCCTTAAGCTCAAACACTTAGGAGAGAAGATTTTGGTGAGTAATTGATGCCTTTTGGATTGCAAAACTAAATACTTTCGGACTCAAATAACTATTTTGGACGAAGGCTTTGTGTTAATCACACTTTTAGATTAATTCGTTTGTGTAATATGGAAGCCATTTGTCTTTTAATTCTGGCTCTAAGTTAATACACAGAGATCATTGAGGATAGGGACCTACTTATCTTTGTAGCCCAGACACCCAGCATACTTTACACATACTATGTGCTCATTAAAATATTCCTTGATTATAAGAGCTAATTAACTGATTAATTCATTGTTAAACATTTAATTCATTATTAAACATTTAATGAATCCTAGTGTTATAAAGAAACTCATATATGTATTGGTACTTTAAAAAAGGTCTTCTAAATCAGCAATGTTAACTTACCTCTGACGGTTTTCTGCTTTTTGTCCTGTCCTTCTGCAAACCATCTTCAATATTATACCACCAGAATAATTTTCCTAAAACTCAAATCTAATCAATTATCTTGCTTAAAGTCCTTCAAAACTGTCGCTCCCAGATAAAATTTTTAAAAAACCAAACCAACAAACAACTCCTTGGCTTGATGGACCTGGTCAACAGCGTGGGCAATGGTGTCTTTCACCTCTGACCTCTTGGAATCTTAGCAAATTCGCCGGAGTCTCAGGAAACCCTGCTGCTTCTCCTGCCCCCTCCCCAATCCCCACCCCCACTTGTTTCGTCCATTGCTGCTTTCGCCACACTCAAGTCTCTGGATCCTTCAAGTCTCAGCAGAGTTGTTATTTCTGACTGTCCTCCGGGGCCCCTGCCCACTGCTGTCTCCTTCCCCGCAGTGCGGTGCGCTGTGCCTGTCGCTTTGTCCTCTGCAGGAGATGACGGGTGGACTCAGGAGACCGTGCCTCACTCCTGTCTCCTCAGCCGCTACCACACGGTCAAGTGTTTAGTAGATTTTCCCAGAACTCTTAACATTTATCGGGAATTTATTATGTGGCAGGCCATGCATCAAATGTCTTACGTGGATTACTTCATTTATTCCCCACAACAACCCTAAGAGTGGGTTTTATAACCCAACACCCCACCCCCCACCCCTCTGCCCCGCTCCACAGAGGTGGAAACAGCTGTATAAACAGGAGAAGTAATGGGCACAAAGATCCACAGCTGGGCGCGGAGGGAACGTGATTTCCTTTTCCTTTCTAAAACATCTCTGAAGTATAAGGGAAAAGAAAGTCTAGCATTTATTAAGAAATGGCAGGCACTTAAAAATAATTATGATTTTGAGCAGCACCTGTGGCTCAGTGAGTAAGGCGCTGGCCCCATATACCAAGGGTGGCAGGTTCAAACCCTGCCCCAGCCAAACTGCAACAACAACAACAAACAGCCAGGTGTTGTGGCGGGCACCTGTAGTCCCAGCTACTGGGGAGGCTGAGGCAAGAGCATCAATCGCCTCAGCCCAAGAGTTGGAGGTTGCTGTGAGCTGTGACACCATGGCACTCTACTGAGGGTGACATTGTGAGACTCTGTCTTTCTAAAAAATAAAAAATAAAAATAATTATGGGCGGCACCTGTGGCTCAAAGGAGTAGGGCACCTACCCTATATGCCAGAGGTGGAGGGGTCAAACCCAGCCCTGGCCAAAAACAAAACAAAAAAATAATAATTATTATGATTTTGAAACAGAGACTTCAGTGAGAGACCACAAGGTATAGAGAAAATAGTCCTACATTGAAATTCTTTTCTGATATTTGTTAGCTATTGGGATTCTGTTCAAATCATTTAAGCTCTCTGGATCTCAGCTTCGGTATGTGTAAAATGTAGGGGAAAGATACAAATATTTCTTGAATGTCTATTGTCATACTAGATATTTTATATAAATTATGTAAAGTACACATAGTTTATAAAATTTATAAATAACTTTTAGCTTTCTATAAATTATTGTTTAATTCTCAGAATAACTTTGTGAGATAGATAAGAGTATCCCCATTTTAGAGCTGGCAAAACTGAATTAGACTAATTAAGAAGGGAAGATACATAATTTCTAAACATGGTCCTATTTTAAAATCTTGGACTTAGATCAGAAAAAATAAAACTGTGACAACTAGAAATTCTTTGCTAAAGAAATCAAACTGGCAGGGTGTAATCCTCGCATTTTGGGAAGCCAAGGTGGGTAGATTACCTGAATTCAGGAGTTTGAGACCAGTCTGAGCCAGAGTGAAACCCATCTCTACTAAAAAGAAAAAGAAAAATAGCTGGGTGTTATGGCAGGCACCTGTTGTTTCAGCTCCTTAGGAGGCTGAGGCAAGAGAATCGCTTGAGCCCAAGAGTTTAAGGTTGCTGTGAGCTATGATGCCACCGCACTCTACCCGGACAGAGTGAGATTTTGTCTCCAATAAAGAAATTAATTAATTAATTAATTAAACTCTTTCAGGTATTTTTTAAAGTAAATCTGAAGTTACTTCTGAAAATAACTTGTTGGATAAATGTAGAGAAAACAAATAGTTTTCATATCATATCAAAAGATCAAATAAAAAATGTAGTATATTTCTTTGAAGTACTATAACACAATACCATAGACTGGGTGGCTTAAACAGCAAGCATTTATTTCTCAGGCTGCAAAGTACAAAAACAAAGCGCTGTCAGATTGATGTATCCTGATCTGTAATCAGCTGGGTTTTTTTTTTCATCCTCACATGATCCCAGAGAGCATAAAGAGAGAGGAAGCAAGCCCTCTCTCCTGTCTCTCCACATGAGGGCACTGATCCCATTCCTGAGGGTTCCACACTTGCGACTTAATTACCACCCAGAATCTTCACCTTCTAATACCATCACATTGGAGGTTAAGACTTCAACATATGAATTTGGGGGGCACACAAACATTCGGTCTATAACAGGCATCAAAAGAGAATCAAGCCTTTTTTTCTTCAATTAAACTTTCTGTTTTTTGATAATTATAGATCCATTTGCTATTGTGAGAACAAATAAGATCTCATGAACTCCCTCTTGACCCAGTATTCTTCCAGAATAATATCTTGTAAAGCTATAGTACATTATCACAAGTGTGCTAACGTTGTTACAGTCAAGACACCAAACATTTCATCATCAAATGTATTCCTCATGCTATTCCTTTAAGAGCCACATTCTCATCCCTCCTACCTCAGCCCCTCCTTAATCCTTGGCACTCCCTTGAACACTAAAAGAATGTCAAGGCTTAATCCGAATTCCGGCTGCCCATTGCTCCTATGCCTTTCTGAGTTAAACTTCTGTTCTCTTCTTACCAATCCAACTTTCAGTTCCTTCTAATGTATCCATGCCATTATAAAAATACTATCACTTTCACATAGTAACATATGAATCATGTGGAATTCCCACCTAGATATGGATAATAATTAACTCGTACAAGCCAGATAACATAGTTGCCTATATTCCCCAGACTATACTACAACTTTTGGCTGTGATCAGCATATAAAAAATGTTTCAATATAATTTCTACTTTTCTTTTTAATGTGCTTGTATACAGTGGAAAGATAGCTTGAGTGTGCAGATATCTGGGCATCTTGAACTTCGATCCTTTCTCCAGTTACTGCCTGAGACTGCTGGATTCACCAGTATACTGAATGGTTGCTTGATGGTTATAACTACTCTCAGTACAAAGCAGTGATAGTATTACCATCATTTAATTTACTGCTATACAAAAAATGTCTTTAATAAAGTCTCTCTTTTTAACCCTCAGCAAAAGTTTGCAAATAAATGAGAAGATACTGTAGCTCACATATCTTTGTGATGAAGGTATCTCTAGGGCGTACTCAAAGCTCTGGCATCTCTCTTGGAACCCAGAAAAAAATGAAGAAAGTGGCAAGTATACCAGGTTCTAGGTGGCCATGTTCTTATACACTCTAAACCCTATATTTTATACTGCTCCAACTTGTTGTGACTCACTAAGTCAAAATATGAGCTCAAATGCCTGGTGAGTATTTTCTTTCTATGTAGGAGAATTGATTACGGGGACTGCCAGGCTAACATTATGATTTAAGGCAAAGAGATGAACATTAATATTCATGTTCTTTCCTAAATTTCTATAGCATAGCAGCAGGATAATCTGTTTACAGGATTTGTATTTATAACTTGAATACTAAGTAGTGTATACTAAGTTGCTTTCCCCTTAACATTCTCTCCTCATTGGTGGCGTAAGTAGCTCTTACTAAGTGGAAGCTGTGCCGTCACCACTTCTAGCCCACCCCCTCAAATCCCCTTCCTGTGTGGCTAGCAGAGTCAACATTTCATTAAAGAGATGCAAGTCGAGGAAAGGAACCAAAGCATTTGCCCTGAAGGAACGAGTTATCATCTATTTGAATTATCTATCTACAGATATAGAGCAGGTAATAGAGGAGAAAACGCTACACTTTAAAGACGGTTTTAATAAATATTTTCTTTGTTTCTATTTTTAAAAAAAATAGTGGTTTTCTTCTGCAGACATATGCATGCTGAAGTTTTATCTTGAAAAAGAAATTTTCATTCTTACACAAAGTGAAGGTAGTAACATAAGAGCAATCATTATAAATGTTTATAGACATAACTAAAGTCTTATTTAAAGTTCATCCTGTTTAAGGACATGTTTTATGTTGTACAGTTCCTCTTAGAATATCAATTTAATAAGCACCAAATGAGGCTGAAGACAATGCTGTTATAAAAAATGGAGAAAAATGATTAAAATATGATAATTATACTGACAGCTTATATGCTCAATCTAATCAAGCAAGCTTCCAATTTGTCATAATGTACACTTACTCATACATTATTGCTTAATTATAGCAACACTTCTATTTGGAAAAGTTGTCAATCATATGAATACCCATCATTTTTCTTTTTTTTTTCTATGAAGGGGCATATTTTAAAAATGATCTGAAGCCGCTGTGTTATTGATTTAACCCGTGGAATACTTTTTTTGCAAAAAAGAATAGTTCTCATTGAATTTTTTTTGGCACACAGATTTATATAAGCTTATGCTATTTAATATTATTCTTATGTCAGAATTAATATATAATATTCTAAAACAAAATTAAATATTGGTAGGAATTTATGATTTCGTTGTTGTTCAGATATCTGTGTGGTTACACTAAAAGACAAAAGGCATAGCTTTTTTTTTCAAGAAAGACAAAATTTGACTAGAGTGTTTCCCCATTTTCCTGTGATCTATATTGAATAAGAGTCATAAAAGACATGGCAGTGAGGGTGAAATTTAGATAGTGCTTAGAAAAGGAGGGGCGTGTTTATGGAAATTGACCCTATCCATAACAAATTCAAGCTTTCTCTTCCCTTTTACTTTATTTCCTTTGGCTCCATCATTCTTCTTCCAATTGGTGAAAATGTTTAATGCATTGTTAAAACAATCACCTAAATGCATTTGGCAGATCACTACCAAGAGTTTAGTAACTTGCCCGTATAACCCAGTCTACTCTAGCAAAGTAAAAGTGATACATTGAAATATCTGTTCATACTATTGAAAATGACTAAAGCTTTGTCTCAGTTATTTTAAACATATATGTTGACAATATAAGATATGTATATATGTACACATGGGTTATTATGAAAGTTTTGAGATACACAAAAATCAAGAAATATAAAATCCATGCAAATGGAAACAAATGAGGCCCTTTCAGCAACACTGATAAGCCAAGTAAGTTGGGACTTGCACAGGTAAATCAGAAAGGACACTGTCAGCCGTGTTCCTTGGAGGTGGATTAATGGACCATGATATGTTCTGTCTCAAAACTTTCATTAACCCAAGTATCTATATCCTCTCTCTATATGAGAGATAATATATCCTATCATACAAGTATATATACAGACTATATATTGTCTATATAGGTATATATGATTATTTATGTATATAGTGTATTTTCAATTTTTTTTTTTTTTTTGAGACAGAGTTTCACTTTGTCGCCCTCGGTAGAGTGCCGTGGTGTCACACAGCTCACAGCAACCTCCAACTCCTGGGCTTAGGCGATTCTCTTGCCTTAGCCTCCCAAGCTGCTGGGACTACAGGCGCCCACCATAATGCCTGGCTTTTTTTTGTTGCAGTTTGGCCGTAGTCGAGTTCAAACTGTCACCTTCGATATGTGGGGCCAACACCCTACCCACTGAGCCACAGGCGCTACTCGTATTTTCAAGTTATTTTTTTTTAATTATTAATTTTTTTTTGAGACAGAGCCTCAAGCTGTCACCCTGGATAGAGTGCCATGGCATCACAGCTCACAGCAACCTCCAATTCCTGGGCTCAAGTGAGTCTCCTGCCTCCGCCTCCCAAGTAGCTGGGACTACAGGTGCCCACCAC
>CAUYRH010157617.1:0-33128 GCA_963574655.1 Perodicticus potto | reverse complement strand
AGTCTTTGAACTATGTTTTCCTAGATGTACTTTTTTCCCCACAAAGAATAAAAATAGGTGAAAAGTGAACTTAAAAAAAGAGAACCTTCAGTACAGGAAACTAAAAAGAATGAACTTGACATACTTTTAAGTACATATAACTTTCCTTCCCCTTAATGTACATCCCCACCCCCACCTCCAGAAGAAACTATTTTAAACAAAAGCCATTGTTTGATAACTGAGGAAAGATACAAACATGATTTTATACATATACATAGCTCTCAAAATCTGTGTCCTGGCCAATGGACGTGATCTGTAAAACTACAGATTTGTCCTAGAACCTAAGAACATAGACATTTTATACAGTAAGACATCTACCTTTGTGCAGTGAGGGTCTATTCCTGTTGGTGACATCAAAGTTGTACAAGACATTGGTGTGAAGAATAATTTCTGAAACGGTGTCTATTATGGATTATTGGAATCGGGGTTACACCAACTTAGAAGTGAAAATGGGAAACTGCATTCCTGGGACAAGATTCAGGTAACATTTTTTAACGGGCAATACAAATGCCCTTCAACACACCTCTAGCAAGTCTAAGGACATACTTTCTTATGATGCTTATCTTTTCTGATACGTCTTTACTTAGAATGAAGGCAATGAAAGAAGGAATGTTCCAGAACCATGTTATTCAATACAGACTTTGTTTGATAAGCTGTAAGAATAGTGTGGAGAAACATTACATTTGGTTTTTTTAAATTTAAAAACAAATGTGTTAAGTACCTATTTGTAAGATAAGAACATCACATTGTATGTTTTACAGTTCAGTGGCATAAGACTTAAAAAGAGGAAAGAATTATGATGTCACAATTATTCAATATTATTGCTTACCTTTAAATGAGAACTCCTAACCCCTTTCCCTACACATAATATCTTTAAAAATGGAAACCAAGAGGATGGGGAAGGGCCCCAGAATGTATAACTACTAAATGAAAACAAAGGCCAGTATTTGAGGAAAGATTCCTGCTGTGTTAACCGTGGTCTTAATAGAATTTTTTGTAAGGTAGCAATAAACCTGCCTTCATTTTTCTCTTCTGCTTTTTTGATTTTGCTTTTTACTCAACGTCTTGGTTTTATTTCCTTTCGTGAGGGGTTGGATACGCTATTGCAATGAAATCCTGTATAAAGATGATAACATTAATGATATTAGAACCTAGGAACCCAAGGTTCTGTTCTTGTATATGCCTCAAAACAATTGAAAAAAAGTCTCCCATGTTACATATAGTTTAGAAAATAAATTCTTGCCCCTTTTGCAGCCAATGATGCCTCAGAGCTAGGATCGAGCAGGCCATTTGGTAAAGTCCAAAACTCACGGCGGTGCATGTGAAAACCTGCTCTGGAAAGGGTCACTTAAATGCTTTGTCTTATTTGAGCTTATGATCCATTTGGGGTTGATGAGAGGCAGGAACACACAGTGCTATGAGGCTTTGGTTTTGTCTCCCTGCCCCTCCTCTCAACTGGAATATGAAGAGACCATGTGTTCCCAGAATTCATTTTATCTTTTCTAAGAGTTAATCTGCATTTTATTGACCTTAGTTTTCTTTAAGCCATCAAGGAAATCATTCGTTTCACCCCAGAAATGATACACCAAACATGATGAGAAGTGCATTCTCTAGGGCAGGTCCAGGAAGACAGGTAAAGGTTTTTGTTTTTTTTTAAAAAAAAAATACTGCAAATTGGTCCTGCTACATTGTAATTTTCAAAAGTCACACGAGAATGAAATGATGTGGGAATACTGGCATGGACACTCATGGGGGCATGTAGGCGAAGCTTCAATTACAGATCTCTGACCTACGTTATTTGAAGGCCTTGCCTCAAATGTAACAAAAATTATTTAAACAGCTTTCCTCTCCTTTCCAAACAGGTGAAAAAGTTTCCTTGCTGCCTTGGAGTCCCAAGATAAAACTAGCTGGGTTTTCTGGATGATACGAGGTTATTGCATTTTTTCTAGTACAAGCACTATTGTCAGGATATGAGAAAAAAACCATCAAGGACATCACATTAAAAAAAAAGCCTAGACATTTTCAAGTAAGATTGATTTACAGGAAACTTGAAGACCATCGGCATCAGAAAATGCACGGTCAGATGCTAACTTTTGCTACAGTACAATCCCAGCTGTATCATCAGCCATTTCAAAATGTTGTGCTGTCGAAGAAAGTACATTTTACACCTCTAGTTATTACAAAATTGTTTTAATCTGGTAGATACAAAACACCTCATCAGTATCTGCGATGTTCTTTAAGGAGGAGGAGTTAATTCAGGCAGCTCTTACTCAAACCTTAAGCAAAGCTGCTGGAACTGAGACACTGAAATTTTTCCCTTAGAGACTGTACAATATTTTGTTGATTGGGAGACGGCCCCCTCCAAAGATAGTCATTCAGTTTGTCAGAATCATTACACGATGTCAGATACGGGGAAAGCTCCAGTTTGGGGTTCATGGGCTTTTTTGGTGTGCACGGGCTGTTTGCAGAGTAAGATGTGTTGCTGCTGCTGTTATCCGAAAAGCCAGCCTGCATCGTCTTCAAGTCAGATTTCTGTCTACGGTTGTGAGACAGCTCCAGCTCTGACTCATCTTCTTCTGACTTTATTTCCACATAGTCATCTTCATCGCCTTCAGCGTCTTTAAAATTGGAAAAATAGTTCTGTGTGGCTATTTGGGCATTTAAGGACAAACTTCTATTTACTACCAGAACTTTCTGTGAGTCTTGGAGCGTGAGATCTGAGAGTTTGTCAGTGCCCTGTTGACGTGAGTCAGCAGGACCTGGCAGCAAGTTCTGGTGACTCTCACACCTTGAACTTCGCCGTAGAGATAGCAGCTGCTGCTTTTCCAGGTCACTAGGGTAGTTGATGGAGTCCATGGACTTGTTTATCAAGATGGAGGAGGATGACTGGGACCTGTTATAGGGCTGATATTTAGCACTGATTCCTTTCCGATCCACGGAGTTGTAAAGATGGCCCTGGCATAAGTTCTCCTTGTTGGGCTGACTGACTATGACACTGCAGCGCTGCACGGAGCCCGGCAGAGGGTCGGAGTCTGCAGAGAAGGCACAGAGCAGGCTGCGGACAATTGTCTGGGAGTACTTTTTGTATTGATCTCTAAAGTGGAATATCTTGACCTCAAGTCTTGCTCTGGCTGGGGACAGAAATCTGCCAACTGTCCATTACTATAGGTTGAATGCAGGAGCCAATCCTCGCTATGCTGTTGGACCCGGGAAGGTGATGAGGACCCGACGAAGGAGGAATCTCGAGGGCTGGCCCAGTCAGCCTTCTGAATTTTAAGGGGAGTCTCTCTGAATACAATCTGGTCGTATAGTTGGGAATATTCAGCAATCCTGGCACCTGGAAGGCAAATATCAAAATCATAAATGCACGAGATCATTACATACATTAAAAATAGGATAACATTCTAACCAACATATTACAAACATTTTAACACTAGACAGAACTTCTGACATTCAAGGATGAATAATCATTGCATGCTAAACCAAACAAGGTAAAATAATCCACGGTTTAATATAGAGTGCTAATATGAGTGCTACCTAAAAGTTCATTAAATCTGATCTACTTCTGTATTATTTTATCTCAACAACAGGTCCACAGGTGTTCCCTGCATGTAATGAAAATTTCTAGTGATCTTAACAAGCATGTAACAGTGTCAGTGCAAAAAAAAAAAAAAAAAAGATACCATAAAAATAAGAAAGTCAGCCTGAAGCCTTGGTCAATGAGAAATACCTTAAGCAGTCATTACAAGAATCACGGCCACGATCCCCGGGGCAATGGCTACCTGGCTTCCCACCACGCTCCTTGCTCTCAGACCACTATTCCTAGGAGAGTCTGCTCCTGCACATCTTGTTTCCAGGCAGCTAACCACTGCCACTGCCTGGAGCACCAATGTCGAGGGGAGATCCTTCCCCCCAGTACTACCAAACCACATGTATCAACTCACTTCCCCTTTCTCATTCTCAAGATGCTGAGCAATGCTGCCAAGCCATTAAGAACGAAGCATCCATGTGTACTCAGTAATGTAATATGCTCTAGCGCATTTCAAGGACAGACCTGACTGTTACTTCCACAAAAGCTTTTTTGCCACTTAAAATTAAGCTTGGAGGTTTTCTTCTTTGCCCCACTTCAGAGCACACATTTTTATAGACATTAACTGAATCATGATAAACGATGAGAACTCTCTTGGGCCAACAATGATTTAGAGTGGGAGCCCAGAGATGTCAATTTCAAGAGCTGTTCCCTCTCCCCAATCCAGGTACCCACACAACCACCTTAGAATCAAAGAAGTCCATGTGTCCTACAACTTACTCAGACCACAGTGACATAGACTCTATGAAGGAAATCCATCCTACATATGGCAACCAGCAGATGACACTATGGTTTTTCTTTAAACTATTTCTATTTTTAGTGATTATTAGTAAATTAATCCTTGAATTTAAACTAAATACAATACTCATTTAGTTGAGTTTCTCCTATTTCTTTTTTCTTTCTAGACGGAGTCTCACTCTGTTGCCCTGGGTAGACTGCCATGGTATCATAGCTCACAGCAACATCAAACTCCTAGGTTCCAGTGATCCTCTAGCCTCAGCCTCCGGAGTAGCTGGGACTTCAGGCAAGACCACGCCCAGCTAGTTTTTCTGTTTTTAGTAGAGACAGAGTTTTGTTCTTGCTTCAGGTCTGAAATTCCTGAGCTCAAGCAATCCATCCATCTCAGCCTCATAAAGTGCTAGAATTACGGCCATGAGCCACTGTGCCTCGCCATATTTTTCCTATTTCTTTTGACTCTATTTTCCATAAGGAGAGAAAACAACTTGTGTGCCTTTTAATTGCGACCCCCTCATTCCCCTCACTTCCAATTCTCTGCAATCAAGATAACTAGTCTAACTTCTCACCACAGATCCTTTATTCAGATCTTCGGGGTTTTCAACTCACAATGCCTTGGAAGGTCAAAGATTATTAATTCTGAAATTTCTAGTAACAAGAACTTGAGAAATTACTCCTTAAAGGGCATAATAAAACCTTTTAATTCCAACGAAGATTTCACACCTTAGGAGAAAGAGTGGAAAAGTCTTCATGGACACCAGTGGACCCAAGTTAGCCATCCCAAAGCCTACAAATGTTTCACTAACTAGGAGACTGAAAGGCGGCAAGACCTTTAACATCGTCATGGGTTAGTGGTCCCACCTGAAAGTCAGATGAGCCACCCAAGCCATTCGCTCACTATTAGCCCTGAGCCTCATCCTACATCTGAATCACAAAGGCTCTGAACTTCCACAAAATTCCAAGATGACAACAATTTGGGCAAATTCAGCAAAACTAATTAAAAATTCCATTGAAGGGGAGGGAGGAGGATGGGTGGAGAGAGAGTAATTGGTGGGTCCACACCTACGGTGCATCTTAGAAGGGTACAGGTGAAACTTACTAAATGCAGAATATAAATGTCTGAACACAATAACTAAGAAAATGCCATGAAAGCTATGTTAACCAGTTTTATGAAAATATTTCAAATTGTATATAAAACCAGCACATTGTACCCCATGATTGCATTACTCTACACAGCTATGATTTAATTAAAAAACCCAAAAATTCCATTGAAATATTCCAGCAACAAAATCCAACCCTATGGTTTATTTTATTTTATTTATTTTTTATTTTATTTCATTTTTTTGGTCTTTTTTTGAGACAGAGCCTTAAGCTGTCACCCTGGATAGAGTGCAGTGGCATCATAGCTCATGGCAACCTCCAATTCCTGGGCTCAAGCGAGTCTCTTGCCTCTATCTCCCAAGTAGCTGGGACTACACGTGCCCGCCACAACGCCCGGCCATTTTTTTTTGGTTGCAGCCATCACTGTTGTTTGGCGGGCCGGGGCTGGATTCGAACTCGCCAGCTCAGGTGTACGTGGCTGGCGCCTTAGCCCGTTGAGCCACAGGCGCTGAGTCCTTTTATTATTATTATTTTTTAAAAAGATAGAGTCTCATTTTGTTGCCCTCAGTAGAGTGCTATGGCGTCATAGCTCATAGCAACCTCAAACTCTTGGGTTCAAGCAATTATCTTGCCTCAGCCTTCCGAATAGCCGGGACTATAGGCACCCACCACAATGCCTGGCTATTTTTAGAGACTAGGTCTCACTCTGGCTCAGGCTGGTCTCGAACCTGTGAACTCAGGCAATCCACCTGCCTCAGCCTCCCAGAGTGCTAGGATTGTAGACCTGAGCCACCTTGTCCAACCAGTTTTTCCATTTGTAGTAGAGATGGGGTCTTGCTTGTGCTCAGGCTGGTCTCGAACTCCTGAGCTCAGGCAATCCACCCGCCTCAGCCTCTCAGAGTGTTAGGATTACAGGCATGAGCCACTGCCCCTGGCCCCAACCCTACTGTCTTATAAGAACAGTCAGCTTTTGATTTTAGCCCAGATAACTTGAAACCATGTATTGTCTAAAATATCCAGAGTATTTCTCTTGCCTTTGTCTTTCTTATCATATTCTCATCTTCCTTTACTTAATCAACTCCTACCCATCTCTCAAGAGCCTCTGTACATCCTGTGCTGTTCCTTCCTTGAATACTTTTTCTAACTGGTTCCCCATTCTCTGCAGTCTGTGCCCCTAGCTGTTGGCTGTGCATGCGTACACACATGTGCAGACAGTAAGTTTGGGTTGCTAATTGCTTTATACCTGTGTAGGCTACGTTCTTATGCCAGCTAGTCTTTGAGCTTTTCATCTTAGAGAACACTGCTGGACATTTTGCTGAACTCCCAGTAGAATACCTAATTCTATTTTTTTTTTTTTTTGAGACAGAGTCTTATTTTGTTGCCCTCGGTAGAGTGCCATGGTGTCACAGCTCACAGTAACCTCAAACTCTTGGGCTCAAGAGAGCCTCTTGCCTCAGCCTCCCAAGTAGCTGGGACTACAGGCACCCGCCACAGTGCCTGGCTATGTTTAGAGATGGGGTCTCGATCTTGCTCAGGCTGGTCTTGAACCTGTGAGCTCAGGGAATCCACCTGCTTTGGCCTCCCAGAGTGCTAGGATTACAGGTGTGAGTTACCGTGCCTGGCCTGAACACCTAGTTCTAAACAGAAATGTTGTCAATAACAACTTCATTACTAGGTTTTTCCACTCCCTTTTACTTTAAGCATAGTGTTAAAAATGGATGCACTGGCTAGGCACAGTGGCTCACATCTGTAATCCCAGCACTGTGGAAGGCCAAGATGGGCAGATCACTTGAGCTCACAAGTTTGAGATCAGCCTGCGATAGAGCAAGACCTTGTCTCTAAGAATAGCTAGGCATTGTGGTGGGTGCCAGTAGACCCAGCTACTTGGGAGGCTGAGGTAAGAGTATCACTTGAGCCCAAGGGTCTGAGGTTGCTGTGAGCTGTGATGCCATGGCATTCTATTGGGGGTGACATAGTGGACTGTCTTAAAAAAAAAAAAGGCTTTTCCTGGTATCATACCACTGAGGCCTGGAAATTGAGTCTTAGTAGGAAAAGGGAAGCAGGAAGACAGCCTTGCATTAAAATACATTCTGTAAGATAACTTCTAATGGGCATAGTTTCTTTGGATAACAGAACAGACCATTCAATCAATTTTGATTACAAAGACTCTCTCTAGACAATATACTAGGCTTATCTACGTTTTTTGTTAGTTTTAACTTAATTTTCTAAGAGTCTATATAACTTGTATGATGCCAATGTGAACAAGAGACAAATTTCTAGAGCACCAGCTGTGATTAAATGGCCACAATAGCCAGATGTAATGGGAATAGCCAGCCCAAGAAGTCACCTCTAGCCTAGAATGCCTACTACTAGTCAGCTGGATCAAGGTTCCCCCATAACCTTAGTTCCAGTGTTAGTCTTTATGGAACATAAACATTATCATTACATGGCAATCTCAGGGATTTATTTCCCTTTTTTTGGAAGGTTTAAAAGTTGGAGTCTTTATGATTCCAGTTAAAATTTGAACTGATCCTTGCCAAAGTAAATATCACACGTGCTGTTTTCAAGATATAGGATTAAAATCAATGTTTCCTGATATAGACAGAAGCATAAAATTGTGAGGAAAATTCCTCCAGCCCTTATGAAGTTTCCTCCTACGGGAATCACCACCAAAAAAGGGAAACCCAAAGGTCTCCTTGGTCTCAAAGACTATCAGAAGAGAGGTGCGACAGAATAAGGGCAGCGTCTATAAAATGTGGGAGCAACTAGACCTGGTTGAGTCATTTACAGGCAGAAATCTGACCCGGGGCCTGTAGACCCCGGCTAGACAGTTCAATAAAGATGCTCGAGAGTTTCAGCAGGTGGATAGGGCGCTCCTCCTTCCGCACAACACCGAGAGCAAGCTCCTGGCAAAGTGGCAAGGCCCATACGAAGAAGTCTGGAGAATCGGTCCATTCGATTACGACGTCCTGTGCCCAGATAAACAAGAAAGAGAAAAGGAGTCATCATGTCAACTGATTGAAAGCCTCGTGGGCACAGGAAGTGGTCTCGATCACTTGGATGAGAGAGGTCCCGAGAGATGGCAGGCCCCACGGACGTGCCCCCGCCTCTCAGAAGATGACTCCGGAGAGACCTCCTCCTCTTTGTTGGGGAGAACGTCGATAGTAGCCCACCATGTCCAGAAAGGACCAGATGCAAAACTGAGACAAGATCCTGGGGATCCCAAGATGACCCCAGCCGGCAAAAACGAAAAGGACAAACCAAAAGAGAGAAGCAGCAACAGAAACCCCACAGGGAAACCACTTAACACTTAAAGGGGGGGTCGGTGGTAAAAAAGGCAGGATTCAGTATGGAAAGGCAAGTTGCTGTCAAGACTAGAGTTTTGCACTTTAACCAATGATCTGTATTCAGAACACGCTGGCTAGGCGATTACTGTACTTTATTATAGGTGCTGCAGAAGGGCGCACACCTCTCACTGCAGCCATATCCACCATCATCACAAACCTTCCTATTTTATCTTCTCATGCTCTCAGAAGCTCCAGCTCCCAGTCAGTGATCTCGATTGCCAATGTACAACCCTTTCCAAGGCCATCCGCACCCTCTGCCCCAGAATAGTCCTCTGCAGCTGGAACCCAGTCACTTTAAGGACACATCATCTTAGCAACAGTAGCATTGAAAAAAGGACATGAATTACTTGCAGCACATTTTTGCAAGGAGAAAAGCCTCTCTCACATGCATACAAAACTAACTTTTAACCTTTATTTCTAAAAAGATAAGGAAAAACTCAGTCTTTCAAATCCTTGAAGCATCAATTCCAGGGCTTTATCTTCCTATCTATTAAGAGATTTTATTGAAGATTAAAGCTGCAGACAATTCTTAAATACGCTCAACATTATCATGTAACTTATGATTCATTAGGTTTTCTATACTCCTTCCTAGTCTCTGGGTTCTATGGAGTTAAATAAGTCAAGTTCAAAGAAAGGGGGTTAGTGGCACCTGCCTGTCCCAATGTGTATGTCTTGATGAAGCTGTTTATCTGAACCTGTCCCCAAACAGACTCATTCAGTTTTTACTTCACTGAAGAATTGACTCCCCTCATTTGAAACTGAGGTAGTTCTTTGTCAGAAAAACTGGGGCAGAAATTCTTAAAATATGATGGAAAGGTCACACTGTTTTAAAAATGCAGATTCTCAGACTCACATCCCCAATCTTTCTGGGTCTAGAGATGCAAGCTCGTCAGATGAGAACTTCCACCCTCAGGTTTTTCTTTCAATGAGAACCATGTAGTTTATTCGCACCTACGCTCTTCTAGATCGGTATTAAGTATTAGACTTCAGAAAAGTCCAACCACAAACATCTCGTTCCTACAGCCTTAATCTTACCACTTTCACACCTAAGATCTTGGTCGAGCTATGCCCCACACGAAGGGGGCCTGACAGAATAATTAAACTTCTTGGAAGCATATATGAAAACACCCAAAGAGGTGGTGTTCATTATAGCAGTATTTAAAAAAATTAAGTGGTAACTGAAAACATGTGAGAAAACAATTACAGTGTGAACAACTAAGAAACATGCAAAGACGACTTTTTTTTGGGTCTTTGTTAGCAGAGGCAGACATTTTTACTGTCTGGAGCAACATTCTACATGCTTCCGAACCTCAGACCAGCCTGCTGCTCCTCCTAACAAATTATTGAATCACAGGGGAAAGGAAGAGATATCACAAGTTCAGACTGATTGCTTCTGCACATACTTGAGGTTACCTTAGAGAAAACTCTTTAAGTATCAGTTCTGTAATGACAATGTTACATGCAGGACAAAACCCTCTGCAGACACATCATGCTGCAATTCAGTAGGTGTGAAGGGAGAACAGTAAGTCTGATCTTGATCTGCAGTCTTACTTTGAGATAATAAAGCTTGAAGGTCACAGCGTTCTCACACGTATATCCATTTGAAAGACATCTAGAATCTGAAAACTGCTCTCACATCTGACACCTTTACTTTTGAGAAGGGGGAAAGCAGGGTGAACATACCAATGGCGGGCCCTCCTTGCCTCTTCTCTTCTAAGATAGCTGCCAGATCTCTGTGTGGGGATTTAGGGTGCTGGCTGGCCAGTGGCTGTTCCAACTCTGGACTTTATACTTTTAAAAGCTGATTTGCCTTCTTGATCTTCTGGCTGTACTGCCGAGCCATCATGAAAACCCTGCTTTTTGTCTTATCTGCAGCCTCCATCCCCAGGTCAGGGTTTTCTGGGTCTGTTTGGGACAGACTGCTGTCGGCCAAGTCGTAGGGACTGTCCCCAGGAGGCATGTCACTGGCCACGGAGAGCCGGTTAAGACTCACAAAGGAGCCTTCTCTAGAAATCAGGTCTTCTTCGAATGGGTAGTGGAGCCGGCTCGCTCTGACGGCCCTGCTTTTCCCTGGTGTGGGGAAAACCTGGCTTTCGGGCAGTGACAGCGTAGACGTGGAGAAAGCCGTGTGCCGGCCCAGCTCCGGGGAACTGTCAGCGTGCAGCCCATCTTGCACGTCATCTTGGCTTACAGGAAATGCGGCGAGGAGACGGTCTCTAGCCTTGTCTTCATTTTTCTTGATGTAATTTTCCAGATCATTCCAGATTTCATCTACTTCCTCGGACAGTTTATCAGATACAGGCTTATCAGCGGCAGACAGGTCGCAGCTGGAGGAGGTGTGCAGCAGGCTCAGATAATCCTTATCAGAGGCGCCCTGCTGGGAAGGCGGCTCCTCGCCGAACTGGAGGCTGTCCTGGGAAACAAAGGGCCTCAGACTGTCACAGCACACGAAGTCGGCTTCCAAACCCAGAAAGGTGCTCCTCTTTGGACGCTTCAGGCTGCCGCACTGGAAAGCCAGGGGTGGTGGCTCTGGGAGCCCTATAGTGTCATAGATGTTTTCCTCAACCACCTGGAGTTCGTGTGTGCTTTGGCTGGATGCCTCCCGACCCACGAGAGCTCCGTCTTTCTGGGCGAGAAGCAAGCTCTTAGGGTGGCCGGCTTGCCTCTTTGAGAAGGCTAGCTCGGGAGTGCTCTTGGGGCGAATGGAGTCCCTCGCTGATCTGGGGGGCGTGCAGTCAGCTTCTTCTCGTTTAGCCACCATTAGTTTTAAGTCCTCATAACTTATGTTATCATAGACATGGTCTATGTCATCAACAGTTAACTCTGTAGATGACCCAAAGGGTGTCATCCCCTCCTGTTCTTCCGTCTGGGGGCCGTTCTGCAGCTCCCTCCGGGGGCTGTGTTGAGAGCCATCGCTGTCCCTAATTCTTACTTCAGGAGGGAATGTGTTGCTCTCACCAGCACTGCTGGCCCGCCTGACAATCCTGTGACCAGAGCTGGGCGTCTCCGTGGACTCGATCTGTCCCATATGCCAGCTGCAAGGACGGCTGGACGTGCTTTCTTCACGCAGCCTGGCAGAGTTCAAGTCTGAGGAGGAGAAGGACGGCAGGAGCATCTGATAATCATCTTCCTCATCCTCGTCCTCCTGGGGGTGTCGGCGGCCAGGGAACAAGGCCTGCCTGACCTGGTGATCTGTCCAGATGTTTCTGGCGGTTCCACTCCCTCGAAGCGCGCCGATCACGGCAGAGCTGCCCTGCTGACTGTTCCTCTGGGTAGGAGACGGCTGTGCTGAAGTCCGTTGGGGAGATTCTTCCTCTCTAGAAACCTGAGGAAGACAGAAACATCGACTGACTCACGGGACCGTAAGAAGGGGACGACACTTAGGAATTGCTCAATGTGTCACACAGCACCTCTGCCACTGACTGTGACACCCTTAAAGAACATGATCAGGAGAAAGTGTTGGTTTTCATTGAGTCGAAAAGCACTTCATGTTTTGCAGAAAGGGCAGAAAGGACTGGAATTTTTACTTAGAAATTAGGCTGGGCCGCATATAGACATTCTGTAAACTTAATATTCACAATCACTCTATGAATTAGACATGATTGTACTAGTTTCACAGTAAGGAAATCTAGGCTGTTAAAGAGTCAGTAAGTTGCTCTACTTACTAATAAGGCTAGGCCTCAAACCTAAGGTCTGACCCCCAAACCCTTGCCCCTCCAAAGCAAGACATCAGCTAAATATAGAAAACTCTTAGAAATTTCAAATAAATGTGATCCTCAATTGGCAAATATTCACTGCATATAAATATAAACATGTGTATGTATATATGAATACATATATATTCCTTTATACAATAAACAGGTATATTTTCCATATGATATCTGATTTATATTTGTGACTTTTTAAGGAATCTTAGACTCAGGGCTTGACTCTTAGGAGTTTTTTTTTTTTTGAGACAGAGTTTCACTCTGTCAACCCGTGTAGAGTGAGTGGTGGTGTAGCTCATAGCAACCTCAAACTCCTGGGCTCAAGTGAATCTCCTGCCTCAGCCTCCTGAGTCTCTATGTGCTGCTAATTTTTGTATTTTTAGTAGAGATGGGGGCTCACTCGTGTAGGTTGGTCTCAAACTCCTGAGATCAAACAATCCATCTGCCTCAGGCCTTCCCCCCTCCCTCCCACCAAGTGCTGGGATTACAGGTGTGAGCCACTGCACCCGGAGGACTCTTAGGAGTGTTAAAATGATTTCTGGTATCCAGAAACTCTTATAAGGATTTCCCTTTAATCTGCAAACCCACCTTGAACCTGGCCAGCATTACCTTTGTTTACCTAGATTCTAGGCCAAGAGCCTTTGTTACAGGAATGTAAATTAATCCACTGTTGAGATAATGATATTTTTACTTTCTTTCAAAATACATTTAATTAACTAATATTTAGTTTCCTGTTAGGAAGTAAAATATGAGTGATGTTAATGATTTGTAATCAAAGAAAATTAGGGGGTCTTTTATAGCTTAGAACCTTCCTTGACAGAGCTTGGTGGTGCAGATAGGAGCTGATCACCCTTTGATACTACACTGTAGGTAAGCGGATTAGTTTCAAAGAGTTGAAAGAGTTAAGATCTGTTCAAGCTAATTAATACCAGATACATGTTTTCTAAACAAAACCCTATAGTTACCTATTGGAAATGTCAAAGTAGGAAGAATTTTTCATCACTTGTCAATGAAACTGGGAAACCGGGATATCTTTTAGGAAGGGAAGAGAGGAGTAGAGAAGAATAAAATTTTATTCTAAATGTTCTTTTTCTATTAAAATCTTCAAACTTAGGGGGAGGAAGGGTGGAGGGAGAGTAATTGGTGGGACCACACCTACGGTGCATCTTAGAAGAGTACAGGTGTGACTTACTAAATGTAGAATATCAATGTCTGAACACAATAACTAAGAAAATGCCATGAAGGCTATGTCAACCAGTTTTATGAAAATATTTCAAATTGTATGTAAAACCAGCACATTGTACCCCATGATTAATGTACACAACTAATGATTTAATAAAAAATAAATCTTAAAACTTAAAATTCAATTAGTAATTTCTCTTCACACATACATATACATATAATATTTACATATAACATTTATTGTTTTCAAAATATATATATATATATATATATATATATATATATATTTTTTTTTTTTAGTATCTCTTCCTTTTCACCTTAGTTAGATTGCACTGGTATAATGTTTAAAAAATTTAGGTACCCAGTAACTACTTTTTATAAAGTATTGATAAAACAAGTTCATATTACCTAAATTATGACTCTACACTTTTTTTGGTAAGGGGGAGACAGAATCTCACTTTGTCGCCCTCGGTGGAGTGTCATGGCGTCATCACTCACTGCAACCTCAAACTCTTGGGCTCAAGTGATCCTCTTGCCTCAGCCTCCTGAGTAGCTGGGACTACAGGCACCTGCCACAACACTTGGCTATTTTTTGAGATGGGGCCTTGCTCTTGCTCAGGCTGGTCTCAAACCTATACGCTCAGATGACCCACCCGCCTCAGCTTCCCAGAGTGCTAGGATTACAGGTGTGAGCCACTGTGCCTGGCCTGAGATCTTGTCATCTCAGAACATTCAGAATGTTTTATAAAATTAGGAAAATGGAATTTCTAATTTTGAAGTATATTTTTAAGGTAATCACACTTGAAGATAGTAGTTCTTTGGAAGCTGAAAATGCACATCAAATAGATCAAGAGGACTGAAGAAGGTTTTAGATTAAGAAATAATCAGCATATGATTTGGCACCACACAGACACGTGGAATTTAGATACCCTAATTTTACCAGAGCCAAGAGAACTTTCTGTGTTTTTGCACATTCCCCGCATTATGGCTATTTACTAATAATAGCATCTATCATTTATGGAACACTCGCTTTGTGCCAAATACCATACTAAGCACTTTAAAACTCATATATACATTTAATCTTTACAACAGTTCTATAAATTAAGAGACTAAGTCTTACTAAGGTTAAGCAACTTGGCTATAGTTGCAGTTTATAAATGGCAGAAATGGATTTGAATTCACATCTTAAACCATAGCTTACATGTGTAAGCTCATGTCACTATACACATACACAGATATGCAGCCTCAGAATACGTATTCTGGGAGAAATATTAGGCTGTTCTTAAGGAGTATTTATTATAAACTCTCCAACCATTAGTGACTCATGCCAGTACATGACTGTTAGGGATGGAACTTTGGTGTTTTTGCTCTCTTTTGTCTTCAGATTTTGTAAGGTTTACTTAGTCCCCGTATGGACTTGGCCTGAATACTGTTGTAGAAAGTTTCCGAGAAGCTCTTGAGATTGTATTTCTAGAACTCTGCAATGGGAGAATCTGCTATTTTGTACTGAGAAGGGCTTCATTCCACAGTCCTATTTTGGCTGCTTTAAAAAGCAAGGAGTCTTCCGCACTGGCCTCGCTTATGAGATCAAAGTATATTTAAAAGAAAATCAAAACCTCAAGCCATATGTCAAGATAATGAATCAATTAATAAGTTTCTAAAACTTCCATAAAAATACCACATACCTAACAAAATGCACCTCCATGCCCTGAGTCATAAAAACCACTTAAAGACTTTGTTGATTTTTAGATTTTTTTTTGGAGACCAGTTCTTACTCCATTGCCCTGGGTTGAGTGCCCTGGCATCATCATAGCTCACAGCAACCTCAAACTTTCGGGCTCAAGAGGTCGTCTTGCTTCAGCTTCCTGAGTAGCTGGGATTACAGGGCTGCACCACAATGCCCGGCTAGTTTTTCTTTAGTGAAGGCAGGATCTCTACCTTTTGCTCAGGTTGGTCTCGAACTCCTGAGCTGAAGTGATCCCCTCCCAAAGTGCTAGGATTACAGGCATGAGCCACCTTGTACAGCCAATTTTAGATATTTTATTGGGTTTAACAGAAAGATATAGCCTTTATCAACAGGTTGCTTTGGTCTCACCAAGCCCTGGTGCAGATGGAACTGTGGGGAGTTTCACAGCAACGCCCTTACAGATGCAGAACGTTAAAGAAGCAACAATCAGCCCTCTGAGTATCATTATGTAAGTCAGCTGATCAGCAGCCGTAGTGGGCAAACCACCCAGGTCAGGATAGAATATCTGCTCTTCACATGTAATAAATTCGGATATACAGCGTCCAACAGAGCATTCTATTCTTACTCCTTCTCTAACCTTTTATTAGGGGAAGAAAAATAAAAACTTCTAGCAAAGTTTCTATCATATATCATCACACTCTTTCTCCTAGCTGCAGAATCTTCTTAGAAGGGGGCTCCTCACCCTCCTGCCTGAGGCTGAGGCTTTGAGGAGGGAGTTCTACTCAGGCGAGGCCCTGGTTCCTACCCAGGCAGAGGTGCAGGACGGCCTGGATTGGCTTATCTAGTGCTGTGCAGGTGACACAGTCTAAGGTAAGGTTATAGCTCCTGGGGCGAGAGATGGGCAGAGAAATGAATAAACCATCGCCTGAATTCCTAGATGGAGGGGGAGAAGAAGTCGATAAGAATGAGTCTCTGATTCTATCAAATGTAAATAATTCAAAATGTAAAGTAAATGTAAAATATCACATTCCCAAAGTGCAAAGTAATGGTTTGCACTTGGGACGAGATATATATGTGGTATTAATAGGAGAGGGCAATTATAAATGCTGTCTAGAATAAGAAATGTGATAGTGCTTACCTTTTGGATGACTTGTGTTGTTTCTGCAAAATAAAAGTTTAATTTTTTTACATTAGAGAATTAAAAATGTCCCTCATATATACACATATACTAATATTCTATAGGACTCAAACTTATTGCTAATAATCAAAGCTCAAGTGGCTTCTGGGCCCTTTATATCTAATTTTCTGAAAATTCCTTTCAACTATCCCAGTTATATATTCTTTTTCTTTTAGAGACAAAGTCTTACTTTGTCACTCTCGGTAGAGTGCTGTGGTGTCACAGCTCACAGCAACCTCCAGCTCTTGGGCTTAGGTGGTTCTCTTGCTTCAGCCTCCCGAGTAGCTGGGACTATACGCAGCCACAACACCTGGCTATATTTTTGTTGCAGTTTGGCCGGGGCTGGGTTTGAATCCAACACTCTCGGTATATGGGGCCAGTGCCCTACTCACTGAGCCACAGGTGCCGCCCCCAGATATATATTCTTTCTTTTGTTTTATTCTTTTTCTTTGAGACAGAGTTTTGCTTTGCCACCTGGGCTAGAGTGCAATGGCCTCAGCTTAGCTCACAGCAATCTCAAACTTGTGGGTTTAAGCAATCCTCCTGTCTCAGCCTCCTGAGTACCTGGTATTATAGGCACTCCCCACGACTCCTGGCTAATTTTTCTAATTTTGGTAGAGATAAGAGTCTCATTCTTGCTCATGCTGGTCTTGAACTCCTGAACTCAAGCAATCCTCCTGCCTGGGCCTCCCAGAGTGCTAGGATTATAGGCATGAGCCATGGCGCCTGGCCCATCTATCCTTTCCTGTACATAAAACAACCTTACTATTCATGCATCTGAGCATTAGGTGTCTCTTCCTTAATCCCTGAGAGCAATAAACTAATTCTTGTTAATACATTACAAAAGATTATAAAAACTATGCACTATTAAAAAAAACATAAGCCACCATGAAAATCATGTAAAGATAAACATGCTGTTGATTTTTTGACATTTCATTGGTTTTAACTGAAAGATTCAGTCTTTTAATCAACAGGGTCACCTTGCTAAGCATTACTGCAAGAGAAATTGTGGGACAGATTTACACAGCCACCTCCTTATAGACACCCTTACAGATGAACTGATCATATGTTTCAGCCTTAAAAACTATTTAATTAGAGAAGCATATAAAGTACTTCCCTCCCCACAAATCCCAGCTTGAAGTAACCACACTTAACACTTCCATGTCCATCTTTTCAGCTCCAGCACTGCCCTCATTGCACCCAAGTTATTTGTTTTCAAAATAAAGATGCAATAGGAAACATTGTGTTTTCTGCTAAATATATGTGGACACTCTTGTTAGTAGGTGGAGAGCCTTTGTTCTTTTAAACAGCTGCACAATATTCCCCCTCACGTTTATGGGCGTACCACACCTTCTCTTCTTTAATCATTTCCCATTGGATGGGTATTTTATGGAGTGTCCTATCACAAATGCTGCAAAAGCAAACTCAGACACAACTCTACCCACACTTGGGTAAGGCCATTTATGCAGGTGAAACTGTTGGGTGAAGGGCATATTAACATTTTTAGATCATATGGGCATTACTGAATTTCGCTTCTGAAACATTTCAAATATTTACACTCCCACCAATAGTTTTAGAGTGACTTTTTTTTTTTTTTAATGTTTTGGCCAAGCTTTTTGGGGGGCCTAATGTAGCCGCAAACTCTTTTCCCCCTCCCACCTCCTCTCCTAAGACAAAGACACAAAGGATCTGGCTAGCTCACCCTTTAAGAAGTTCCTGCCAAAAGACCCTATAGCTTTACAGTCAAGCTGTGGAACTGCCTAGGCCCCATAAAAAAGTGGTCTCTAACTGCCCCTGGGCACAGACGCAGATGCCACCTTTGCACCACCCAACTGGGTCATTGTTCCCTTTCAATAAACCCGGCCTGGACATCTCCTCGGGGAATCATCTCTGAGCACCATGGTTTACACCTTTCAAAGGCCATAGCTTTCCCCCCTCTACTTATTTTATTTAAATGTTTTTCTGACTATTAACGTGGGTGACCATTTTTAAATTTTACTGAAAGTTTGAGTTTCTTTTGTGAAGATGCCCAAGTATAGCATCTACTATTTAAAAAAGAGCCCTTGTTTCTTTTTTGGGAAATACAGTGTTTCTTTACATAATACAGATATTAATCTTTTTATGTCTGTTACATGTATATCACACTTTTACTTACAGAATTTAATCTTTTGGGTGGTGCCCACAGCTCAGCGGGCAGAGCACTGGCCACATACACTGAGGCTGGCGGGTTCCAACCCGGCCAGGGCCAGCTAGAACAACAATGAAATTGCAATAAAAAAAAAGCTGGGTGTTGTGGTGGGCACCTGTAGTCCCTGCTACTTGGGAGGCGGAGGCAAGAGAATCGCTTAAGCCCAAGAGTTTGAGGTTGCTCTGAACTGTGACGCCATGGCACTCTACCCAGGGCAACAGCTTGAGACCTCAAAAAAATTTTTTTTAATTTTTTGTAGTCAAATAATCAAATCTATTGATCTCTAATTCAGCTGGTATTTCTTTTTCTTTTTGTTTCAGGCAGAGACTCATTCTGTTGCCCCCTGCTAGAGTGCCGTGGTGTCATAGCTCTCAGCCACCTCAAACTCCTTGGCTCAAGTGATCCTCTTGCCTCAGCCTCCCAAGTAGCTGGGATAACAGGTGTGAGCTACCTCACTTGGCCTGATATATTTTTTGCAGTTTTTGGCCAGGGCTGGGTTTGAACCCACCACTTCTGGCATATGGGGCTGGCGCCCTACTCCTTTGAGCCACAGGCACCGCCCTTGGCCTGGTATTTTTCATGAATGGTTTCATTTAGTGGGTCTCAACACGAACGAAACAATAAAATATATTTTGGGACTTACCACTGGTCTTCAAAACTTTATGTGATCTTGAGGAAGGTTCTGGGAAGAAAAAAATGAAGCCAGCATCGTTTGAAAAACCAAATCAAAATTGTTTCTCATAAATGAATTATTAGTTTATTGACAGATTAACGGAGCTCTAGAAATAGTCTATCAAATTTTACTAAATCCGCACTGCTTGGAAATACTCAGGAGCAAGAAATTCACACTGTCAAAATGGTAGGATAAATGTTAAGCCAGGGATTAGAAGTCACAAAATACTGCAGAAAGGGAGAGCTGACATATCCACCTTACTGCTAGCAGCTGCGGCTTCCGCGGCCTTAACTCCCACCTTCAAGCTGGTAACACTCAGTTGTATGTTTTTATGCCAGAGCTTCCCAAACTTCAGCCTCAGCAAAGGTAACACACCCCAGTCCCTTCCCACCCCTCTCCTCACAATCTGCCTCTCTATCTGCGCCTCCTCTCTTGGTTAGCTACTGAGCTAGCTCGTGTGACCAGGGTGTCACTTTCCGTCTTCTGTGGGTTCCCAGCAATGCTCACGCCAATCCCAAAGTCACTACTATGTTGATCCAAGCCCCCGTCCCGTCTCACTCAGACTAGTGTGACCATCTCCTGAGGCCAGAAAAGCAGCCTGCATGATGCAGGCTGAGCAGCTGAGCTGAAGCAGTGCCGCTGCTCTACCGGTTCAGCTGGATCTTCCCCACACCCTGTGATTATCTAGTTAAGGTTTCACTGTGACGGGCAGCCTGTTTAGCTCAGACTCTGAGCGGCAGTCACACATAGGTGATGGTGTTGTGATATCGGTGGAGGAAAGGTTACTTTGATGATACGTTTTCCCTGATGGTTCCCTCAGATGTTTTGTTAAAATGAAAATCACCTTTCTGTTGTTTAAGCATTTTGCCACTTTGATGTTGCTTCCTATCAGATAAAGCTATCATTTTCTAGGTTGGTTTCCCTGTATTTCACTATAAAGTTTTTAGAATTGTAACTGAGGCAGAACGGAATTGAGAGGCTACTCTCCCTGTTCTCCAGAATCGCTGGCCTTCTGACCAATAAAGCTCGTCTGGACCCAAACCCCGTCTACATATTGGTTGACGGTGACAGGCAGCCCGACCTTCTTTGTCCATTAACACCCTGGTCTCCCTGCCTGCTTCCTTCTCCACGTGTAGCCAGCGTTCTTTCCTTAAAAGGCAAACATTCTCAGAGAGTTCCTTGCTTAAAAATCCTACCTTAGTTTGCTGGATCAAGTTAAAAAGCTGTGTGTGGCCTACTGGGCCTCTTAGATAGGCTCCTATCTGCCCATCTCTAGCCACATCTCTTTAGACTTCATCTTGTCCCCCGCCCCCTGCCATTCCTGGCTCTTGGTCAGGCTGGATGCTGGCAGTGGACTCCGTCCTACTGCACATGCTGTAGGGTCTTCCGCCCGGTGAGGCGTCCCTGCTCCTCCCTCCCATCCGCGTCACACAGACTGACATTCATTCATTCGCACTTCCGTGTGTCTTCCACTGGGAGCTCCTTGCAAGGAGGAATCACATGTACTTTTTCCCCCCTTGCATTTCTAGTTCTTAGCCTGGCATAAAGTAGATACTCAATACATTCTGATAAAAAGAAAAGCAAACATTTGAGGGCCACACCTCCTGGGGTGTGGTGCAGCCAGTGTAAGTGAGGACTGGGTCAGCTGGTGTGTCGCTGATGGGGCCCGAGCAAAGACGTCAATCACAAAGTTGACGTTTTATGTTCACTGGGAAAGAAACAGGTGAGTAGAAAAGAGCCGTAGAACAAAAGCTTAGAGACCCTGTGTTGAGGCAGCTGCAGGTGTGTCCAAACTGGAGCAAGCTCAAAAAACAGACAGAAATGCTTTTTGTCAGACTGAAAAATTGATTGCCAGTCTCCCTTTAGTATTAATTTTTGATTACAACATTCTATTTACCAGATTTTCTTCTCAGCCGATAAGGAGTAGAACCTTCTTTAGAGCCACAAAGTGCTTTGGTCTCCCCCTCAGGGCTGTAGCAGAAGCCTGGGTGGTCTGCGAAGAGAAGCAGGGGTGTCAGGCCGCGGGCGGTGCTCCGGGACTTCTCACAAAAATGGACACGACTAGTTTAGATTACTACGGATTTACTCTTTTTCATCAGACATGGACACTATCCCCTTCCCATAGTCAGCATGGAACGTGTTTTTCTGGGCTTTTTGTTGACATCGGGACAATTAGGAGTCTGTTAACTGCAGTTCCTCCTTTCCCCCCTTTCTGTAGAAGAAAAAGCTGCGAATTGGCTTCTCCCTTACTAGAAGGGAAGCTCTCTTTGCACTCGTGAAAGTTCTCCACCAGCGCAGACTCAGGATTTTCCTAGATGTTGCTCCTTTGAACATGTGAGGAAAGTTCTACATTCTCTCTTTTTTCCTGAGACAAAGTCGCACTATGTCACCCTCGGTAGAGTGCTGTGGCATCACAGCTCACAGCAACCTCAAACACTTGGGCTTAAGTGATTCTCTTGCCTCAGCCTCCCGAGCAGCTGGGACTACAGGCACCCACCACAATGCCTGGCTACTTTTCTGTTGTAGTTGTCCTTGTTGTTTAACAGGCCCGGGCTGAGTTTGAACCTGCCAGCCCTGGTGTGTATGGCTGGTGCCCTAAGCGCTGAGCTACAGGTGGTGAGCCAGCTTTACATTCTCTTACTAGAATTTCATGGAGTTGCTGAGTGAGGTGGCTCATGCCTGTAACCCTAGCACCGTATGTAGGAGGCTGAGGTGGGTGGATCGCTTGAGCTCAGGAGTTTGAGACCAGCTTAAGCAAGACTGAGACTCTGTTTTTATTAAAAATAGAAAAACTAGCTGGGCGTGTGGCAGGCACCTGTAGTCCCACCTACTTGGTAGGTAGGCTGAGGCAGGAGCATTTGAGCCCCAAGAGTTTGAGGTTGTTGTGAGCTATGATGCTACAACACTCTACCAAAGGGTGACAGAGCAAGACTCTGTTTTAAAAAAAAAAAAAAAATTTTTTTTTTCATGGAGTTTGCATCTTTCCACCCTGCCTAAAGGAAATATTGGATTAAGAAGCTCTGACCTCATTTTAAGGCACTGTAGCATATTCAATGATCATCTGTATTCTGAAGCCTAAGGGCAAATAATTCTAGGACACAGCTACAAACCCGTGCTCCTCAAATTAGAGGTAAGGCTCTCCAAGGGTGTCTTAATCTCAAAGAGTTCTGAGATTGTGAAGACCACATACATTTCTCAAATGTTACACAATGAGGTCATGTGGTCCAACGGACCAGCCCACCCTGCTCACATTCAGCCAAGTTCAAACTCAGGGCTGGGTAAATGAGGTCATGGCCTCAGGCTGAGCTGCTGTGGCCTATGCCTGGGCCTGGAAGAAATGCATGTGGCACCAATTAGTGGCCTGAAATAATTCTGGGCACTCATGGAATCTCCCTGATTTCTAAGCACTGGCCCAGAGTCTGGGAATAAACAAAATACATTACTTTGCTGAGTGGAGCCCGCCACAATGGCAGCTGATTACAAACTTCTCCACATCTCCTGCTTCATCTTCTTTTTTTCTATTTTTGAGACAGAGTCTCACTAGAGTGCCATAGCATCATCATAGTTCACAGCAACCTCAAACTCCTCAAGCCATCCTCTTTCCTCGGCCTCCCAAGTAGCTGGCACTGAAGGTACCCGCCATAACACTCAGCTTATTTTTTTATTTTTAGTAGAGATGGGGTCTCACTCTTGCTCATGCTGGTCTTGAACTCCTGAGCTCAGGAGATCCACCTGACTTGGCCTCCCAGAGTGCTAGGATTACAAGCGTGAGTCATCTCGCCCAGCCTAAAAGTAGAATTGTTTCACGTGTAAGTTTCTGGCAGACTTGCCTGTGAGTGTTGAAAGCCATTGTTTTCTTTCTATTCTATCTAACCTAAGAAATAACAAAGGTGTCATAAGTGCCGTTGAATATGATCTTATTTAGGAAAGACCTGATGTATTTATTCCCTGCCAATTTTTATAAACCTAGAAATACATGTGTGGATGGTTGTGGTTTAGAATTTTCTATTGCATATGGAAAATCGATTCTTGCCATAACTAACATGGACATTTTAGAGGATGGGATGAAGTGGGAAATGCATGTTGGGCTGTATTTTGTGGTGATGGTGGAGGTAGGAGGAAGAGTTGACCCTGTTAGTTGATGCAGAAACCTGGACAGTGGCCAGCCACCAACTGACTCCCAGGTAAACCAGGAAGAGTCAACTCAGAAGTCAATCGGGCCAGCAGGGATTATACTGTCTGCCATAATGTCAAGACAGTGAGGAGAGATGCTATTTGCTTACAATTGACATTTGTAAACTTTAAGATAGAAAATGTGATGGATACAAGTAGACAATGGCATTGCAAATTGTGTTAAGGAAATAAAACTTACGAATGGCATCCATTTCAAGGATTGCTTGCTTAGCCTGAAAGAGAAAAAGTGTAGTTATAACTGTGATAATTAGTATTATTTTCCTTTAAACTCCTAATCCTAACCTAATATCTCTCCTGAATAAATGGATTTTAAAAAACTTTTATTTTTCATTGTTTTAGTCGTGCAGTAGTGAGAAAAGGGGAAAGAATAGAACAAAGAGTTCAATCTGTGACTGAGCCATCAAGTCAGGCATCTCACTACAGTCAGACCAGCCTTACAAAGCTTTGACAGACTCACTACTGTTTCTTTTAGGTAACAATGCACAGTTCAGGGGATCCAATCCGATGAGCGCCCTCACGCGGGCGGTAGATGTGACACAGCTAACGCACCAGAGCTAAGACTGCACCCCACCCTGCAAGGTCAGCCTTTCCTACGACTGGCTGATTATCAGGCTGGGCAGCTTATTACAAACTACAGATTCCTGCCACCCAACCCTGATGTATTGAACCAAAGCTCAAGGCACATAGAGCCTGGTATCTTTATCACCAGCCCTCCCATGCCATCAGGGATCTTATAATTGTTTTGAGTCGATTGTGAAGTGGCTGCTGGACATTCCCTCCTTCTGAATTGTCACCAGTTAACTCTTCCTGTTTCCCCTGCCCCTCTCCATACTTCCCATCGTGCCAAGAACCTGGAAGAGGCAGGGAGAATGAGCTGCCATGTGGAGGAAGGGCTCTGAAGGACGAGGTGAGTGATCCCAGCCTAACTAGGTGGGTGCTCTCCTGTCTCCCAAAGTGCTTCCTCAACTGTGAGATGGGATAACAGTTTTCTGTTATTAGGATCCAGTGATGGGCTGGAACACCTGCCCTCCTAGGAGTTTGTGCCTGATAATTTCTGACTTTTCTCTTTCTACACACACTTCTCACTTTTTCCCTTGTATTCTGAAGTTTAATGATGTGGGGCCTCTTTTTTTTTTTTTTTTTTTTTGAAAGAGTCTCACTACGTCGCCCTAGGTAGAGTGCCGTGGTGTCACAGCGCACAGCAACCTCAAACTCTTGGACTTACGTGATTCTCTTGCCTCAGCCCCCCAAGTAGCTGGGACTATAGGTGCTCACCACAACACCTGGCTATTTTTTTTTGTTTTTGGTTGTAGTTTTCACTGTTGTTTAGCAGGCCCAGGCTGGATTTGACCCTGCCAGCTCCAGTGTATGTGGCTGGCGCCCTAGCAGCAGAGCTACAGGCACCGAGCCCTCTTTTTGTTATTGTTATCATATGCTACTGATGTTTAGGGGAATATAAAAAGATAAGTGAATTGCCCTACCATGGATCATTTCACACAAGGATTCAAAGAAAATAAAAAAAATTACTTTGGGTAGCTTTTTTTTGCTCTTTAATGCCATTTTCTAAGGGTAGTACATCTTAACCTACAAACACAATGCTAAAAGTAACTTTAAAAATAATTTTATTCATTTTTTGGGGATCTGTGATTTAAATGTTTTAACTATAATATCATTAAAACATTAAGCCTGAAATATTTAGGCTAAGTAGCAATCATATTTAGTTAAAAAAATACAGGGGCCTCTCAACCCAGTTACCTTAATTTTGAGAAAACAAATGCTTAGAAATTTGTAACACTGATGTCTCTAACGTACATTCTAATGTACATTTTAGACTACTGTCAAACACAAATGCTAGCTCAGTTTCCTGCAAGTATAGTTATAGAACCAAGTGAATATATATATGAAATACGAAAGTACCTACCTTAACCTTTATCATAAATTAATGTGGACAAGAGTTAAGTTGATATACCATATATAAGAATGGGCAATATAGCTATTTCTAAGAAGTTCTTTGGTGTCTTTAAACCTGACTCCAGTATTTTTTTTTTCTAGGCTTTGAATGCTCATTTCCCAAAGTGCCATTTCTGACCACCAGGTGTCACCCAAGGACCACCCTTGAATTAGGAATGTGGCAGTAAGAGGAACTAATGAATTTCCCACAGTGGCACTGACATTAGACCAGTGACACTGACATTAGACCAGTGACACATTTTCTGATGTTTAAAATGTCCTGTATGCATTTATTTCATAGAAATATATTTTTAAAACTTTAAGAAAATAGAGGAAAATTATGTGTAAAGATGTATATAAAGTAAACTTAATTCTGCTTAAATAAAAAAAATTTAATATTATAGTGGCTAGAGTGTATTAAACAGGTATGTTTTTATTGCCAGTGGGAACAATACGGTTAAGATGCTGTTTGGGGCCAGAAGGACCTGGGTTTGAATTGGGTATGGTCATGTAGTAGCAATATAAACTTGGGCGGTACACTCAACGTCTCTGAGCCTCTGTTTTTATTTCTTAGGGAGACTAAGACCCATCTTATGACTTGTTTTGCTGAGGGTGAAGTAAGAGTATAAAGTATTTACTTAGCACAGTGTATTCGTGCTCAGCAAGTTGTAGTGGAAAAAAAATAATTTTCAGATTCTAAAACCATCAGCAATTTAGGCAAAAAAGTAACAATTCTATATACCATCTTAACCATTTGAATCTATAAAGTGAAAACTTCCTGGAATACACATACCTAGTGTGGGAGAGGGGACAGGATGTGAGCTAATCCCATTTTGTAAAGGTTTTGAAATCGCCTTTCAGAATCTCTTTAGCAATTTTGACCTTCCCAGCAGACAGGTAAACAGAAGGTGGGGCAAATGCCACTTCGCCATTGCTCAGAAGGGCCTTCGAAGGTACAAGGCCAGCAGCCAAATGACTAACCATGAAGAACACGCAGCCACCTCTCCGCGTGAGCTCCCTCGCCTCTCACGATACCCTGATGAAATGAAACTCATGCTTCGAAATACACACCTACGCACACTCATATCCTGAATACAAAATAACTGCTTGCAGCCCTGAGAACAAGCTTTGAATGCTTTTCAGTATACACACAGGGCAAAACAGACTTCATCCTTTCTCAGAATTCTCAGCGCTCCTTACTTTCCACCAGGGTCAACTCTCATGATCACCATCCCATTCTGTGCCCCACTTTGCACCTCCTGGCCCCATCTGGCATCATTTCACCACGTATGTGGCTAACCCACTCACCACCCTCCTCCCAGTTCCTCCACCAGTTTATCTCTGACAACCTTTTCCTCCACTCCTGGACAGCACCACAGAAGCAGAGCCTCCCCCAGAACCTGATCACACCCAGAACGGCCCATCTCCAACACAGGACCCTGAAGTCCCTTCTCTAGTACCGATTTCTGGTTCTATCTCCCCAACTTCAACTCCTGCTAAACCAGCTCTGACTGCAATACAGCCGTCCTTGGACCCCAGTCTAGTTTCCCCACTGGTTTTTGCTCTCCAAAAACTCAGCCTGGAAATCCTGCTCATCTACTGCCTCCTTCCCTTCCCCTGCCCTGTGAATCTCCCTCACCCGGACACTCCCTGTCCCGCAGGGACACACCTGCGCTGTGGTTCCTCACCTCTCGTTCCCAAGTTGCTGAGCAGATTTGGAAATGACATCCCTACACAGATTCACGGCAGCCAGCTCAGTTGGGTCTTTGATGCCTTGTACAAATTATTTTAGTAATCTCTAGTGACTATTCCATTTTCTTTAGCAATTGTTTGGAACCTTTCCATTTGCCCTTGGGTATCCAACGCCTTCCCTGCTCCCCTCACCGGTCAGTGAAATCAAACCCTTCATCTTTCCTCAATCAAGGCCCCCTCAAGATTCCTCTGTCCCCCATTCCTGTGCCTTCGACCCTCTCCCTCCCACCTCGTCATCTCCCGCCTCCTGCCCCCGCATCCTCCTGCAGCCTCAGTACTCCTCCCCCACATATGAAGTCTTGCTTTGATTTTCCCTCACCCCAGTCTACCACCTTTTACTTTCTAAACTTTGTGTGTCTGTGGGGGGGAGTCCACACCCTGCCTTCCTTATTCTCTTGCTTTGTCTTTAACCCTTTGTACTTCTGACCTTGTCTCTTAGTTGCCAAACCTAGTTTTCCGTTGTAATCTTTTCTGATCTCTGCAGCCTCCAAGGCTGTCTCTCCCTCCCTGTCCCTGAGATTCGTTCCTTCTTTCCCGCACAAGCCCTTCTCCTCCTCTCCTCCCTGCCTGCCCCCTTGGCCACTCTTTCTCTGGCTGTTCTCCAAAGTTGTCAGCAGGTCCCTCACAGCGGGGATCCCCAGTGACTCTTCTGTCCTGTCCAGTTTGGTGGGCCACTCCGTCCAGTCTTAGGGCTTCAGCCCCTGCCTCTAGTGAGGGAGCCTCTGGGTCTTTGGCTTCCAGAGACCTAACTTTTCACCTGCTCTGACATCTCCCCCTCTTGCTCGCACCTAACTGGCTCCTGCCTTCTGTGGCCCAGCTCGGGCTCACCACACCACACTCCTGCTCCTGCTCCTGACTCAGCCTTCGCTTAGTGGGCCAAATCCTGTCCTGTCTCAGGGGTGTGCTCCCCCTCTGTGGCTCGGGCTCCTCAGTGGTGGTCCTTATCTGTTTCTGGATTACTAAATCTCCACTGTCACTCTCACAGCTTGTCTCACTGTCCCCAAAGTTACACTCTTCACAATACAGGGCAGACCTTGCCACTTCCTCTTCCCAAGGCCTGTACAGCCCTCCGTGGGTCACCTGAATGTCCTCCAGCTCCCGGCTTCACCTTCTGCCCTGGCTCTAGGCACCAGCCCTCCCACCTGGGCAGCCCCCGAGGGCCTGTTCACGCCCCTTTGTGTTAATGCCGGCCTCCTGGCCTGGTTTCCCTTTGCCTTTCTCCTGCTTCATAAAAATAGTCCTCATTTTTCAAGATTGAGGTTCAGGAGCTTTCAATCCTCTCCCTACTCAGCTGAGTCAAACACTCCATCCCCCCATAACACCTCGTACACCTGTTACCTCCTCACGGTCAGGGTTAATGGCCTGCATGGCGCCCGCATCCATAAACTCCTTCCAGTCTGCATCCCGCTTCCCTGGCATCCCCTCAGCCTCGCACAGCTCTGGTCACAGCAGGTACACGGTGCTCTGAATATTCCTCAAAACTCCATTTTCTTTCTTTTTTTTTTTTTTGAGACAGAGTCTCACTTTGTCGTCCTTGGTAGAGTGCCCTGGTGTCACAGCTCACAGCAACCTCAAACTATTGGGCTCAGATGATTCTCTTGCCTTAGCCTCCCAAGTAGCTGGGACTACAGGCACCTGCCACAATGGCCAGCTATTTTTAGAGACAGGCTCTTGCTCTTTCTCAGGCTGGTCTCGTACTCCTGAGCTCAGGTGATCCACCTGCCTTGGTCTCCAGAGTGTTAGGATTACAGGTGTGAGCCACTGTGCCCGGCCCCATAACTCCATTTTCTATTAGATCTCTAGAAGTTTTCTTATATGTATAGTAGAACTCCCACAGCTGACCACCTCCATCCATTGACCACCTGCTTAAGTTGACCTAACTTCACAGACTGGACACGCACCACTTGCACTATCAGTACAGGAGGCCTGGTTCCTTAAATTGACCACCTCTGCGTGTTGACCAGGTCAGTTTATGGAGGTTCTACTGGATGTTTTCCTTCTTTTTTCTTCTTTTAAGCCCTACAGGGAACAGCAGCACCCCCACCTCCATAGGGCCTGCCAGTGCCTGCATCTTCTCAACCTAAGTGGCCGCTTTAACTGGTCCCTACACCTGCTCTCAATTTTCTTTATTCTGAAGTTGAACATCTGCTTCACTGGACGCCCTGCTAGGACTGTTGACTGACTCTGGCAACTCACCTTAGCTGGAATCTTTGCCGCGTGATTCTCCAGGATCAGCCTCTTTAGGTGCAGCACCCACAGACGCTTGTCTTGCTGGGATTTAGCCTACGGAGAGATTTGGACAGTCAGACAATGCACAGCTCCTCTGCACACGCAGCGCCCTTGGATAAGATGGGAGAAAGTGCCACGTGCCCAGAAATCTCGGGAAAGGGCTCCTGGCCCCCAGCACTCACAGTTCACAGGGGAGGGGGTTTGGAAAGAGACCAGGGCACCGCGGGTACCTGAACCGTGTGCTGCAGCTTGGGGTTCTTGTAATGGAAGACGCTGAAGCTGAGCGGCTCCTTGGGGATCACCTCCACGAGCATGAGGTTGCCGCACTGGAGCGGAGAGAAGGGTGAGGCACGTGATGGAACCAGCCACCAGAGTCCTCCCCTGCCACCCACCAGCCTTCAGACCTACCAGGATGTGAGCTTTGTATGTAAACGTGTCATCTCTCTTCTTTGTGATGAGAAGCAGCTTGTCAAAAAGGAAGAGCGTCCGCTCATTCTTGGCCCGCTGGATACGGAAGGTTCCCTCGAGTACCAGTTCCCCATAGCTGGTCAGGTCCGGCCCCTTCCAGTTAGTGAGCAAGCTCTGTATCTCCTGAGTGAGGGAGGGGCCATGGGATTAAACAGGGACAGGAAAGCAAGGCACCAAAGACCCAGCGGCCCATCTGTTAAGTCCAAGAACGGTGACTAATGGTCCACAAACCATTAGTCTAATGATCTATGTGCTATCTAATGGTCTGCTACATAAATCTGTGTTTATGGGTGGTGACATTTAAAAGGTGACAGAAATGAATTGAGTTGAGTTGATAAGTCACCAATTACTTATTTCTATTATCTAATGATCCCTATGCGGTGGCTGGCAGCAGCAGTTACATCTTTAAAAATCTAGTTCCAGGGGTCCCCAATATGGGACATTCATAGATAACATTCCTTCTCCTGACTTTCTCCCTCCCACTTTTCTGATTAAAAACAACTAGCAATGTTGGCTCAAAAACTTTCAGATACTGAAATCTGTATCACAAATAAGCAATTCAAAACTAAAGCTTGGGTAAAATTATACAAGAGGCATTTTCTCAGAAATTTCCTGATTTTAAATTCACTTATTTGAGGAAAGGAACCTTTCTTTGCCCCTAACTTATGTTTTTGTGCTTTGAATAGAACTTGATAAATATAGATTGACAACATGACTGATATTTTTCTTTGGGATTTATCATATATTAATATCAACATTTTTTGCTGGGCACAGTGACACACACCTATAGTCCCAGAGACTCGGGAGGCTGATGGTTGCCTTGACCCCAGGAGTTTGGGGCCAGCCTGGGCAACGTAGTGAGACCCCAACATAAGCAAAAGAAATACTTTCAAAGGAAGTGTTTTTTATAATTTTGGAAAAATGTAAGTATTCATAAGTACCATTTAATTAAGAAACCTATAAGATAATTGGAAACTTCATATTGGAAATAAAAATGAGTAGAAATGGAGATAACTTTGAGCTATGTTCTGATTTAGCAGTGATGTCAGAATGCCAAGCAGATTTATATGGAAAACTAGCCATTTAGCCATTTTCAAATAAGTAGTCCTCCCCCCCCATCTGTAGGGGATGCATTCCAACACCCCAGAGGCCTGAAACCCTATGCATACTATGTCTTTTCCTATCCATATGTACCTTGGGTCAAGTTTAATTTATAATTAGGCACAGTAAAAGATGAACAACAATAATAATAAAAGAAACCAAATATAACAATATGCCAGCATTACTACTCTTGCAATTTGGGGCCATTATTAATTAAACTAAGGAGGATTTGAACACAGCATTGTGATATCTCAACAGTTGGTCTGATAACTAAGCCAGCTACTAAGTTGACAGCTGTAGACAGTGTGGACGCACTGGACAAAGGAACGATTCATGTCCCAGATGAGGAGGAGGAGGACAGCATGAAATTTCATCACCATACTCACAATGGCATACTATTTAAAACTTACGAATTTTTAATTTTTGAGATAGAGTCACACTCAGTTGCTCAGGCAGAGTGCCATGGTGTCAGCCTAGCTCACAGCAACCTCAAACTCTTGGGCTCAAGCCAACCTCTTGCCTCAGACTCATGAGTAGCTGGGACTACAGGTGGCCACTACTACGCCTGGCTAGGTTTTCTATTTTTAGTAGAGATGGGGTCTCGCTCTTGCTCAGGCTGGTCTGGAACTCCTAAGCTCAAGCAATCCACCCACCTCAGCCTCCTAGAATGTTAGGATTACAGGTGTGGGCCATTGTGCCGGCCTAAATTTTTCTATTTTGGTAAAGACGGGGGTCTCACTCCTGCTCAGGCTGGTCTCGAACCCCTGAGTTCAAGCAATCCACTCACCTCAGCCTCCTAGAGTGCTAGGATTCTAGGGATGAGCCATTGCACCAAACCTTATGAATTGTTTATTTCTAGAATTTTCCATTTCACATTTTTGGACTTTGGTTGACCATAAGGGACAGAATCTATGGAAAGCTATAATAAATATAAGGGCTTGGGAAACTCAAATATTTAACTTGGGTCTTCACAGGGGCTATGAGCAAACTATAGCTTCAAAGTTACAATGTAAGTTGTCTATGAAATAGCTGTACAGCACAATGATCAGGATTACTGGGGTCCTGACCTTCCTTCAGGGAGAACCCTACTGCAGACCACGAATGAAGTGCAGTAACTGAGCCACCTTAATATTTTACTTAGAAAGTGGTAACAAGTCCGTGTCCTAACCGCGCTGCTGGGCACGGACACCTCAGGCTGACCTGTAACCGGACTGCGTGCTCGTGTTTCCGCTTCATGTCATTGATGTGCCAGGCTACTCGCTGCATCGTGTCTATAGCATCAAGCACCACGTCGTAGCCTTCCGTGTCCTTATCAAGGTGATTTTCTATTTCCTTTAAAAAAAGAAAAAAAAACTAGTCGATTTCCACTTTTTCTCATACCAACCCATGGTACCTCTATGATGAGGTCCTTACGTTTTAGTTTTACTTATTTACATGCTGCACCATTCCCGAAGATTTTGAGGCCAGAAATATCTTCCCCAAAACCAGTACAATAGGAACAAATACAGGGATAGGAAAAACAAAAGTAGAATAGAATCTTAGGACAAAGAAGATAAAATAAAAGATGTGTGGTCTACTAAGCCTTACAGAGATATTATACACATGGTTATTATAATAGATAAGACAGTTGTTCTTATAGCTATAGAGTTCTGAGCTTCCCAATGGCCAATGTAACACACTTCTTAGTAACGTAGTTCTACTTTTTTTTCCCTAGACAAAGTCTCTTTTACTCAGGCTAGAGTACCATGGCGTCAGTCTACCTTAAAACAACGTCAAATTCCTGGGTTCAAATGATCTTCCTGGCTCAGCCTCCTGAGTAGCTGGGACTACAGAGGCTCTTGCCATAACATCCAGCTGATTTTTGTATGTTTTAGTAGAGATAGGGTCTTGCTCTGTTCGGGCTGGTCTCAAACTCCTGAGCTCGCTCCTGCCTCACCCTCCCAGAGTGCTAAGGTATAGCTGTCAACCACTGTGCCTGGCCTAGTTCTCATTCTTTTTTTTTTTTTTTT
>CAUYRH010157615.1:0-18435 GCA_963574655.1 Perodicticus potto | reverse complement strand
GAATCTCACTGGCTTTTTTTTTTTTTTTTGAGACAGAGCCTTAAGCTGTCACCCTGGATAGAGTGCTGTGGCATCACAGCTCACAGCAACCTCCAACTCCTGGGCTCAAGTGAGTCTCTTGCCTCCGCCTCCCAAGTAGCTGGGACTACAGGCGCATGCCACAATACCCGCCCGGCCATTTTTTGGTTGCAGCCATTGTTGTTGTTTGGCGGGTCCAGGCTAGATTCGAACCCGCCAGCTCAGGTGTACGTGGCTAGCGCCTTAGCCCGTTGAGCCACAGGTGCCGAGCCACACCTGGCTATTTTTTGTTGCAGTTTGGCTGGGGCCGAGTTTGAACCCGCCACCCTCGGTATACAGGGCCGGTGCCTGACCCACTGAGCCACAGGTACTGCCCTGTATTTTTTTTTTTTTTTTTTGAGACAGAGCCTCAAGCTGTCACCCTGGGTAGAGTGCTATGGCATCACAGCTCACAGCAACCTCCAATTCCTGGGCTCAAGCAAGTCTCTTGCCTCTGCCTCCCAAGTAGCTGGGACTATAGGTGCCCGCCACAACGCCCGGCCATTTTTTGGTTGTAGCCATCATTTTTGTTTGGTGGGCCCGGGCTGGATTCGAACCCGCCAGCTCAGGTGTACGTGGCTGGCGCCTTAGCCCGTTGAGCCACAGGCGCCGAGCCCCCTGTTTGTTTTTGAAACAAAGTCTCAAGCTGTTGCCCTAGGTAGAGTGCCATGGTGTTACAGCTCACAGCAACCTCAAACTCTTAGGCTTAAGCGATTCTCTTGCCTCAGCCTCCCAAGTAGTTGGGACTACAGGCGTACACCACAACACCCAGCTATTTTTTGTTGCACTCGTCACTGTTGTTTTAGCTAGGCCAGGCTGGCTTTGAAGCCGCCAGTCTTGGTGTACATGGCTGGGGCCCTACCCATTGAGCTAAGGGCGCTGAACCTCTTGTTTGCTTCTTGAGGCCTGCTCCAGTCTCCTGTCACCACCCGACCATGCCCACTGCACATGGTCCCTGGGCTCTTACGTGAGATCTGCACTTCACACATCAATCTCCTGCTCTGTGCCCTTGAAAAGACTTTCATTCTGTACTTGAGGCCTGCTGTCCAGCAGGGGTAGTCACCCTCGAGGGTCCACTGCAGCCACTTGCTAAGCTGGGCCCCAAGAGTAAGGCTGGGGTGAGCCATGCAGCAGGAACGTAGCACCCATACCTGCTGGAGCACGGTGTCCTGTGGCAGCCCCTGCAGGTTCTCCAGGTGAGAGTGGAAGAGGGGGCTGTGCAGCAGGTGGGCCCCCAGCAGCCCCTCTACGATGTAGCCCACCGTGCAGTCATCGGGTAACCGAACCCGCTCAGCTGTGCTCATGAAGCTGCCCAGGCTGTCAGAAGGGTGTCAGTGCGTCCTCAGCTCTGGGGCTGCCCTACTACCCCTCCCTTTGGCCCCTCTCCCCACTCACCTGGCCCAAGGACTCATCTTGAGGGCAAGACCTCTGCTGAGACAGAACCCGGCCCCACCAGTGGCAAACCAGAACTTGACCGTGGTGGCCTACGGATGGGGAGCACGGGGGTAGGGCTGCATTCAAGGCTGCCTCACACTTAGGATGGGCTCCTCACTGTAACTCTTCATTGGGCTCCCAAGCATCTCCCTTAGGTAGAGGCTCAGGAGGCCTCGCCCTATGGCCCAGGACCCCTCCCCACCTGGCTCACCCAGCTCCATGCCAGGCTTCTGGCCTCCTACCATAACATCACATCTGGGCTGCCTGGCAGTTATCAGTGTGCATCCCCAGTTCCATGCCCTTCCCGGCCTGGATTTCCAGGCTCTCAACTGTACTTCCCCAGCACTCACAGTTCTGCCTCCATGGACCCTTTCGGTGGCCTCAATGGGGTGGTCTAAGCTGGGGCGCCCTAGATAGATATCTTGGCTGGGTGAGAAGGTAGAGAGCAGATGCAGGAGACTTTCAGGGTTCACATAGTTGTCGTCGTCCACATGGCAGAACCACCTGCGGAGAGAAGAGAGCATCATGTGAAAAGCTGGGCTGGAGGTCCCCACCCCAGCTCAGCCTCAGGCTCTCTGAGGGGCGCCACTACCCCCTGCATACTTGCGTCCGGACTCAATGAATTTGTCATACTCCACAGACATCTTGCAGCAAAGTGCCTGGCGGGTGCGCACAGCTGAGCAGTTGGTGTTGATGACACGGCTGCCTGCCAGTTGAAGAAAGGGAACGGTGAAGAGCAAGGCTCACAGAGCACCAAGTGAGGCCCAGGAATAAATGTGGCTCTCTGGCTGCTTAGCTGCCAGCTTGGCCTGATCGCAGCCTCAGTTCAGCCTTCAGTCAGGGATCTTGTTGGAAATCTCTTAAATTGAAACAGGTAACAATGCTTGTTACCTCAAAAAGATACAGGCAAAAGTGAGCTTCCCAGCCAGGCCTGGAGGAACAACTGCCTGCTGCATCAGGAGACGTGGCACTGGCCCCAGGCCCTACAAAGTTGGCCAGTGGGGGAGGCAGAGTTTGGGTGGCAGGGTAGATGCTGGGCCGGCCAGTGGGTGGGCAGTGGTGCTTTGCCCTCCACAGCGTATGTGACCCTAGACAAGTGCCTTTGCCTCCATAAACCTCCCGCACACGGCAGAGAATGACAGCCATCCCTGTAACACAGGGGTGTGATCCCCAAGCACACAGGTCTCCTTTGGGGCAGGAGGGTGTGGCGCCCACCCCGCGGTGGGAGCTTCGTACCGCCGGGAGAAGGGCGGAGAGATGCTCACCTCCCTGGAGTTCCAGCTCTGGGTCGTCCCCGTCGGTGAAGATGAATGTCTGCGGAGAATCGGCCAGAGGAGCATCAGGGGGCTGCCCAGGGCGACGCTGGGGAGCAGCCAGAGCCCTGCGCCCAGAGGCCCCTGGGTCCGCGGCCTGGGGGCGGGGTGGCCGGCCGGGGCCTGCGCACCTGTCGGCGTGCCCGGGAGATCCAGGTGCGCAGCAGCAGCCGCAAGCGCGGCCCGTGGTTCTTCCGGGTGGTCTTGACCGCGATGAAGACGTCGTCAGGCCGCAGGCGGGGGAGGGCGACGTGGTGGGCCGGAGTCGCCCGCGGGGCCAGAGCGGGGGTCCGGGCCGGTGCAGGCGTGCGGGGCAGCGGCAGAAGCAGCAGCGCGGCCAGGGCCGCGGCCAGCGCGAGGCAGGCCCGGCACAGAGCCCCCCGCGCGCGGCTCATGCGACCGCCGCGACGCCGGGCGCCGCACGGGCGCGCCTGGCCGGGGCCGCGGGTGGGCGGCGGTCCCTTTAAGCGCCCGGCCTCCCCGTCCCGCCCCGCGCCCCGGAAGCGGCGGCCCCGCTGCCCCGGAAGTGGACGGCGCGCCGCGGCGGGGTGGGCGCAAGATGCCGCTGCCGGTTCAGGTGTTTAACTTGCAGGTAACGAGCCGAGGCCGCGCTGCCCCCGCGCCCCGCCGCCGGGGCCGGGCGAGGCCGACCGGGGCGCGGGGCCTGCGCCAGGAGCCAGCCGGGCGCCCGGGCCGGGCCTCCGTGGGCAGCGGGCGTCGGGGCGCCGTGTCGGGCCGCGGAGCCCGTGCCTTGCCTTCGCCGCGGCTGCGCGCCCGGCAGCCCCCCCCAGCCCCCCGCCGCCCCGGAGGGGTCTCGGCCGTCCGTCGCTAACGCTCTTTCTCCCTTCAGCAGCCAGCCAGCTCTGTGTCAGGGTCGGGGGGTGCAGAAAGTCAGGACAGAATGAGGGATAGCTCGGCCCCCAGCTCGGCCTCCTCGTCAGTGACAGATCTGTACTGCACCCCTCACAGCAGTAGGTCAGACCTCTTCCTGCCGGGCACGGCCGGGGACTTCAGCCTGAGCGCCAGTCTGTCGGCCTGTACGCTGCTTTATGAGGTACCTTCCAGGAGAGGGGGCCCCAGCGAGCGAGCGGGCGGGGGGAAGAGCCCCAGCCACCCCCGCCGAGCTGGGCCCTGCTGCTCTGCCGGCCGAGGACAGGGACGCAGTGCGAAGCAGGAGGGCCGCGCGCCCTGCGCTGTTCCGAGGAGAGCGAGGCCGGGCTCCGGGCCGCGCGTGGCGGGCTCTCTGCAGCCCGCACTGTCGAGGTCCTAAGCGAGGCCCTGGTCCCTCTGTCCCTCCCAGCTGGGGGCCATGGGACTCCCCGAGACGACTCCTTTCCCTTCTCCCAACCCCGCGGCGTGACTCTCAGCCCCGTATCGCTGCTGCGGCTGCTCAGGACAGATTCTGGGGGCTGGGCCTCCGACCTCCTGGGGTTAAGTGGCGTTTCTTTCTTCTCTGTGGCTTGAAGGAAGTTGCATCAGGACAGTGGCTGGGAACGTGCAGGGCCCTGGAGGCCCTGTGTAGTTGGTCCTCCCAGCGTCTGCTTTCTCCAGAGATGGGCAGTTAGAGTCACCGAAGGCTCCTCCCTGATGTGGGGTGCTGGAGCCCTGGTGGGAGTGAGGGCTAGGAAGGACACATTTGTGGGAGTGTGGTCCCATCATACCTTGGGGGATCCGGGCAGAGCTGACCATGGTAACAGTGAGGGTCTCACCCTCCCTGGGCAGTCTTGGCTCAAGGTATCAAGGTGCCCTGCCCATGTTGCAGGGGGCTGTGGAGCCCATGCAGATTGACGTGGACCCCCAGGAGGACCCACAGAATGCGACTGATATCAACTACGTGGTGGAGAACCCCACCCTGGTATGGAGCTCAGTGGGGTAACATGGGGTGTCTCAGTTCTGCCAGACGGTCCCAACTAGACTCATTACACAGTAGGCAGCCTCATTCTTCTCAGTGATCTTTCTGGTCATATCTTTTGTGACTCAGAAACTTCCAAGGGTCTAACTGTCCACTCATGTTGGGTTTGTATTCCAGCTTGAGACCCGGCACCCACTTTTTACCCATGTGGAGCTCTGTTTGCTGCTCATCACCCCCAACTGCAGAGCTCTACCCTGGAGGCTTCTGCCCCCAGCCCCCACAACCAGTGGCCCCTCAGTCCCTGGGACAGCAGTCAGTCTCACGATCCCAGGTTCTGAGTCAGTTGCTGTCGGGTCCAGGACCTCTCCACTGAGGGGTCAGCATTCCAGCGGGACTGTCAGGTCCTGGGGCTTGGGGTCCTGCCTCACAACCTTGTCTGACTTCTGCTCCCTTACCTGGCCCAGGATCTGGAGCAGTACGCAGCCAGCTATAGCGGCCTGATGCGCATTGAGCGGCTACAGTTCATTGCTGACCACTGCCCCCCACTGCGGGTAGAGGCCCTGAAAATGGCCCTGTCCTTCGTGCAGAGGACCTTCAACGTGGACATGTATGAGGAGATCCACCGGAAGCTCTCAGAGGCCACCAGGCAAGGCCAGGGGCTTGGTGCAAGGAGGCAGAAGCCACGGGGGGAGCAGGTACCCAGGGCTAATGCCCATGTCCCCTCCTGTGCCCACAACACCTGGTGGGACGTGCTTCCCAGCTGAGAAGTTGACTAGGAGAATAAAACTCCCCACGTGTCCCCGCTTCTTCCCACACGTGTGTATATTCAGGTATTGTGACTCTTGGAGCTGCTGGCAGAGAAGACCCGTGTGGGGCAGCCTGTTCTCCCACTGGGCATTCCCACTGTGGGCTGCTGGGGTCAGCGATTGTCTCTGGGCCCCTCAAGGTAGGGGTTGGAGACAGGCAAGGGCCCATGGGAGGTGCCCACTGGCCTGCAGAGCAGCCTCTGAGGGTCAGTCTGTGGCTAGTGACTTCTCCCACTTTCTAACGGCCAGGTCCTCTTTCAGGGAGCTCCAGAATGCACCGGATGCCATCCCTGAGAGTAGTGTGGAGCCTCCGGCCCTGGACACAGCCTGGGTGGAGGCTACACGGAAGAAGGCCCTGCTGAAGCTGGAGAAGCTGGACACAGACCTGAAGAACTACAAGGGCAACTCCATCAAGGAGAGCATCAGGCGTGGCCACGATGACCTGGGCGACCACTACCTCGACTGCGGGGACCTCAGCAATGCCCTCAAGTGCTACTCCCGGGCCCGAGACTACTGCACCAGCGCCAAGCATGTCATCAACATGTGCCTCAATGTGATCAAGGTTGGGCCAGCAGCAGGTGGGACAGCACTGGCCCTAGGCCAGGAGAGGTGCCCCAGGCTCAGTCTGTCCCCACACTCTTCCACCAGGTGAGCGTCTACTTGCAAAACTGGTCTCATGTACTGAGCTACGTCAGTAAGGCGGAGTCCACTCCAGAGATTGCAGAGGTATGAGCCACTGCCCAAGACCTTGCCTAGGAGCCCTAGCCATTGCTGGTGCCTCTGATGTCCCTTACCACATACTCCCGAGTCTGCCTTTGTCCCTTCTCAGGTTGGGGGCCAGGGAGGAAGGCATGGGGGTGTGGGCCTCATGCGTGGCTTCTCTCTACAGCAGCGAGGAGAGCGGGACAGCCAGACCCAGGCCATTCTTACCAAGCTCAAGTGTGCCGCAGGTGAGGGCTGGGTGCCAGGGCAAGGGCACCACAGCCAGCCCTCCATGCACCTGTACTGTTGAGTCCTCAGTTTAGGGAAGGAGTACTCCTCTGTGCATCACAGCAGGGGAAGCCTCTGCTCTTGGTCAGTGTGCAGGGCCTTGTAGTGCACTTATGCCCCATGTCCACACGTGTAGGTGATGCCTACTTAGGTTCACCAGGGAGAAGCCATGTGGTCAGGGATGGAGATGTCTTCCAACAGGCTGTTCTCACAGCTACTGCCCCACTGGTCACCTGTATGGTCAGGGCAGGTCCACGGCTTCAGCTCCTCTGAGGCTGCATTTCCCCTGGAAAGGTGACAGTGGTTTAAGGCTTCCCTGGGTACCTACTTCACAAACGTGCTGGTGTTGGTCAGGGGCTGTGCCCTCCCTGGCCCTGTGAGGTGCTAGCAGCTTCCTGCAAGTGACTAGGCCTCATCCCCATTCCTACTTCTCTCTCTCATCCCTCCCTCCACCAGGGTTAGCTGAGTTGGCTGCAAGGAAGTACAAACAGGCTGCCAAGTGCTTCCTGCTGGCGTCATTTGATCACTGCGACTTCCCTGAGGTGAGGGCCCTTGGGGTCTCTGGAGAAGAGCCCTCAAGTGAGGGATCGTGGTTGGGCTGTTGGGGGTGGGGGGGTCTTCCCTGAATGGGCTCCTAGGTATTCTTTGAGCCAGTGATGGTAGGGCTGTGGTGGGCCCATCCCTGATGTCATGGTCTATTGTAATCCCTACGATGTTGGGTCTCTGGTCTGCAGTTGCTGTCTCCTAGCAATGTGGCTGTCTATGGTGGCCTGTGTGCCTTAGCCACCTTTGACCGGCAGGAACTACAGCGCAATGTTATTTCCAGCAGGTGAGTGGGGAGGGGTGCTGGGCCACCCTCTGCAGGTCCCTTCTCTAGCCTAGCTTGTTATCTTTGAGTCACTGGAGGGTGGGGGCAGGCAGGGCCTGGACTCTGAGAAATGTGTTATCAGCAGCTCCTTCAAGCTGTTCCTGGAGCTGGAGCCACAGGTCCGAGACATCATCTTCAAATTCTATGAATCAAAGTATGCCTCATGCCTGAAGATGCTGGATGAGATGAAGGTACATAGAGTGGGTGCAGGGGCCTGGCCACAGGGAGTAGGCTGGGCTCCTGCTGTGAGGGCCAGGGCAGCAGCAGCTGCCATCCCCTGACTAGTCTTCTTCTCCAGGACAACCTGCTCCTAGACATGTACCTGGCTCCCCATGTCAGGACCCTGTACACCCAGATTCGCAATCGTGCCCTCATCCAGGTAAGCCTTGGGGTGGGAAAACAGGCTGGGACACTTCAGATGTGTTTGGGAACTGTGAGGAGCTGACACCATCCCTCTGCCCTGCAGTACTTCAGCCCATACGTGTCAGCCGACATGCACAAGATGGCAGCAGCCTTCAACACCACAGTGGCAGCCCTGGAGGATGAGCTGACACAGCTCATTCTGGAGGGGCTTATCAATGCCCGTGTGGACTCACACAGCAAGGTGGCTGTGTGCCTTGGGGGTGGCTGGGGGTGGTGTACCCTGCCAGGCCTCACTGAGCCTGCATTGTGCAGATCCTGTATGCCCGGGATGTGGATCAGCGCAGCACCACCTTTGAGAAGTCCCTGCTGATGGGCAAGGAGTTCCAGCGCCGTGCCAAGGCCATGATGTTGAGAGCAGCTGTGCTACGCAACCAGATCCACGTCAAGGTGAGTGGCCCAGCAGGCACTGGGCTTAGCTGCACCTGTGTGGTGGGCTGAGTGTTTCCCTGTCACTCCACAGTCCCCACCCAGAGAGGGGAGCCAGGGGGAGCTGACTCCAGCCAACAGCCAATCTCGGATGAGCACCAATATGTGAGGGGCCCACCAGCCTCCAGGACGGTCTGCACACCCTTCCCGCCCTTGCAGATGCATACCCCAGAGGCAGCTGGGCATCCTTGTGCCCTTCTACCCTCACTGAGCCCTGTGCTGGGGGTCTGGGAAGACTGGCAGGCTGCCAGCTGTGGGCCTTCCTGGAAGGAGGGACCTGTAGGGCTCATACCCCTGGGGAGCTGTGGTGCCCAGACTCCTCCTGTCCTTGCATCTTGTGGTACAGATGAGCTGACTAGTCCATTAAAGAGCAAGTTGAACGCTGCCCTTGGCTCTCCTTCCTCCCGCCCCTTGGTTTGCAACGTCTGTCTGTTAGGGTCAAGCTTTGGGCCACAGCCTAACGAGAAGCTAGGGTGGCCTTGACGCATGGGCTCCATGGCATAGCTGAGCCTGGACCCAGGGCTGTCCTGTTAGGAAGCTCCTGGAGGATTCAACTATCTGTCCTTGAAAGAGGTAGGGAGGGGTGCTGAGCACAGCGTTCCTCTTTGTGCCTCATGCATCACCTTCCTTTAAAGATGGGCCCCACTGGCCCCAACCATACCCTCCCAGTTGTCCGAGTAAGTGGCCCAGATCAGGGCTCTCGGGGTGGGGTGGTGCTCACAGGCTCCTGGCTCTCTGCACATCTTTGAAAGGATTTATTGTTCACTTTTGAGAGCACAAGTGAAGACAGGGCAGGTTCGGCCTGAAGCCTGCTCTCAGCTGCAGCATTTCCAGGCTCCTGTGTGGGCCAAGGGGAGGACATCGGCACGTCCTTCCATATTAAATAGCAGGAGATTCCCTGAGAAAAAGGCGTTTCCTTAAGCAAGACGTGTCCAAGCTCCAGCAGCAGTCCCAGGGTGGAGCAGGTCCTACTGGCCCTCAGGCCAGGGCACTGCTTGTGACTTCAGAGAAGCCTGCTGGGGTGCTGGGCCCAGCCTGCTGAGGCTCCTGCCGCCCGAGCTGGGCCCCTTTCCAGGCCAGAGACTTCTCCAATTTGGTTTTAAAAAGCAACCCGTGACCTAGCAGAGGGGACAAGAAGGGATGTGGGGGTCAGGAAGCCAAGGTACCTTTGTTTGTGAGGGCATAGGGGAAAGAGGGGCCAGTGGCGACAGGTGTCCTCACCTGGGCAGTCTGCAGTCTCCCTGAAGGCCCGCTTCTTGCAGCAGCCACGGCACAGGTTGAAGACACATCTGTTGCCCTGAGCATAGGAAAGCAGCAGGCGGAGTTGGGGGAACCCTGGCCAGGCTGGAAACCTGCCAGGGGCCCACAGCTTGGACATATCCAGCCCAGCTCTGGCAGCACCCAGCCTGCAAATACTCAGCTGAGCAGACTGCAGAGTGGGGACCCCTTGCCCACCCCCAGGAGCTGAGGCCTAGGAAGAAGCCAGAAACAACTCACTTTTGGGTTTCCACACTGGTCACACTTTGCATATTTTGCTAGGAAGAAAAGAACAAAGGGCACTGGTTGGGTGATTGAGCATGAGATGGGCTGGAGCAGCCTGTCTGCCACCTCGTGGCCTGCTAGTCAGCTGCGTCTCTACCAAGGGCAGAGGACACACGGGCTTTAACTCCTAGGCAAGGAGTGGTGGCGGATGAGCAGGTGCTGTTCTGTGGACAGTCAAGGGGAGCAGGTGTCAAGGCCAGCCAGAGGAACGGCCTCACCCTATCCCCCCGATGCAGCTGGCCCACCTGCGGGGTCCAAGGGACTCTGTACCCTTTGGTGCTGGGTCTCCTAAAGCAGAACAGCTAAATGAGGCCCTTGATCCAAAGCCCCACCTACCTCCTGCCTCTCTGGCTGTCCCATGGCCAGCAGGGCTGCTGGCAGCGGTTTGACACAACAGCCCCTTGTCAACCCACGTGACCCCGGAGTGTGTATGGGAAGGTTTCTGGGCTCTTCCAGCTGGTCTGTTCTGGGAGGCTCCTGGGAGGTGGCCAGCCCCCAAAGCCCAGCTGGCCTGGCTCAGAACGCAGAGGGGCACCCGGCAGCCTAAGAAGTCTAATGTCCCATGGAGGGGACAAGTAGCCTCAGCCTATCTAATCCAACCTCTTTCCTGCTGCGGCCTTTGTCCAAAGGCATAGCTTCCTATCCAGCAGCCGGACACTACACATTCTCCTGGGGCCTCTTGGCCTCCTGCTCAGTGGTTGCTCAGGCCACCCACACAAGGCTGGTGCATACGCAAGGCTCTGCTGGGCAAGGACCACCTCAGTGACCCACAGACTTGACCTGCAGACAAACCACTCAGAGGGCACCTGGCTGGGGGCTGATCCACAGTCTTATCTGGCTCACTAAGAGCTAATGTCCCGGCTCGGCGCCTGTGGCTCAACAAGCTAGAGCACCAGCCACGTACACCTGAGCTGGTGGGTTTGAATCCAGCCCGGGCTGCCAAACAACAATGACAGCTGCAACTAAAAAATGGCTGGGCGTTGTGGCAGGCGCCTGTAGTCCCAGCTACTTGGGAGGCGGAGGCAGGAGACTCGCTTGAGCCCAGGAATTGGAGGTTGCTGTGAGCTGTGATGCCACGGCACTCTCTCCAGGGTGACAGCTTGAGGCTCTGTCTCAAAAACAAAACAAAACACAAAAGAGCTAATGTCCCCACATGCACCATGTGCTATTGCTATAGCCCTGCACAGGGGCCCTTGCTCAGACCTAGAATCTGGCCTAACCACTGCCCAGGCTCCAGGGCCATGAGTTTCAATGACCAAGTTTGTCTGTCTGCCCCTTGCAAAGTGAGGACAAGGGCAAGGAAAGGACCGGTGAGGCTGGCTCTGCCCAGCTGCTTCCCAGCCCCAGCACTAAGCAGGCTTACGTTTCAGAGAGGGGTCAAAGGTCTTGTGGGGGTTCCTCAGTTGCTTCTTCTGCTTGTTCTTGGACAGGACCTCCGTGCTGCCCTCCTCCTCTTCCAGAGCCCGCTTGCTGCAAGCCCCAGTGTTCTTGTTCCCCTCCCTGGGCCTGAGGGGAAGAGTGGCAGATGGCATTCAAGGACCCCCTGGGAGGCAGCCCAGCCACCAAGTAGGCCAGAGTCCAGGTGAAGCCCCAGGCCAAGGACAGGCTAGTGGCCATTGCTTGCAGTAACACATGGGACCTGTGTGGCTCCCCTACACACCTGAGTGGCTAGATGGGCAGGACAGGTAGCTGGCCACAGAGGCTAGGTTCTCTGGGATGGTATCCCCACCTCTGGGGCCAGGGTCCAAGCTACTAAGCTCACTCTAGAGGACAAATCCACCCAGGATCAAAGGAGTTTGGAGAAAATACTTAAAACCTAAGTATTCACTGACAGGGAAAGACAAGATAAGCCACCAGTATCCTACACCAAGGCCACCAAGAATAGGCCAGGCCTTACTCAGGAAGGTGTGTGGTCAGGGATGAACTTGGGCAGGCCCAGCAAGTGTGGACTCAGGGCAGGCGCCCTCACCCTCATGGCTGGCTCGGGGGCTCACCCTGGCCGGATGTACGGTTGGCAGATCCAGTGGAAGAATGGCAGGTCACTGGGGGGCTTCTCTCCCTGCCACCTGGACATCTCCTCCTACAAAAGCCCAAGCCCTGGTCAGGGCCTTGAGCCACCCACCACGGCCCGTCTGGCTCCCACTTGCCCCCGTGCCTGCCTGACACCGCAGCTTCAGTTCCAGGCTCACGGCTGCAATGCCCTCAAGGGTCTTCACTTTGGCGAGCTCCTCTCGAAGCTGCTGATGCACCTGCAGCCTGGGACAGACCCAACAGATGGAGATGGGCCCTCCAGGCTGCTTGATTAGCTGCCTCCACCTAAGCGCAGGCACATGGGGAGAGCTCACTCTTCCTGTCTTGATTCACTTCCAAGATCCCCCATCCCTTCAAGACCTGGCTGGTGGCAGGCTGTTTGGGCAGGACTCCCAACAGCATCTGCTTGGGTGACACCCCCCAAGTAGCTTCTATCTTAGGGGCAACTCACGTGTGGTGCCACAGCTTGAAGAGGTGGGCCCGGACGTAGGACAGTGGGCAGGGGTGCTGGCGCACAAGGTCCAGGTACTCCTCAGCCAGCTCCCACACAGCAGGGCTCCGGCCCTCAAATAGGGCGGGGTTGTGCAGATTGCCCTCTGTGCAAGAGGAGGATGGAGGCCTCGTGGGGCTGCTTCCAGGGGGACAGCAGAAAAAAGCCTGTGGCACCCTTTCATACCAAGGACAAAACTGGCCACCTGACTCATTGGCCAGCCCATTTGAAAAGCCTAGCCCAAAGGTTCAGCCCCATGAGAACAGATAGTACCAATGCAGACCATCTGTGATGGCACTCCAGCAAAGTACAATGTGGACAGCAGGATATACTCGGTGCCCCTGCTGTAGTCACCAGTCTCGCCTACCCACACTCATGACTCCCTGGATGCCCGTGTCCCAAGCCTGGCCCACCTGCACTCATGACCCCCTGGACGCCTGTGTCCTGCAGGCACCGCTCCACATCCTGCAGGCACTGGATGTTCCCGTTGGCAAACACAGGGATGGTCACAGCCTTCCTGTTAGGGGGAAACTCTGTCTTGTCACCTTGGCCAGGACAGTACCCAGCCTGGGACACCCCAAACTCCACCTTACTAGGTGCTTCTCCTCTCTGCACACTGCCACCCCCAAGCTAGTGGCCCCCAGATGTCAAGTGCTAAACACTGAGATGCAAAGCTATGTCCACTTACCGCACAGCCTTGATGTGTTCCCAGGACGCTGTGCCTGACAGGGGCCCCCTCTGTTCCTTGGTGCGTCCGTGCACAGTCAGCAACTAGGACAGACCAGCAGTGGCTCAACCATGCTCCTGGCCAGAGCCCCTCCTGGCTCCAGAGGACCTTCTCCCCCAACTTCTCAATTCCCCCAGTAAGGCAGAGGCTGTCCTGGGCATGGTTTGGTCCCTGCACTGACCAGGCCCTGGGAAGGCTATGCACATGGGAAGGAGCCCAGGATGGGAAGCAGCAGTGTCTCCACTGCTCAAGGCCAAAGGTGCAGGAGAGACCAGCTCCAGGCTGACCTCAGACTGTAGTGGCACAGTGGAGTCCTCACCCCTAGGTCATTAGATTCTTGTTCATCCCCCAAAGGCAAGTGTCTTGGGTATACTCACGGCAGGGTCTAGTCCAGGCCTCCAATAGGCCAGGCTTAATGTAAGAGGACCCAGGCAGGCGAACAGCGCTATCAACAGCCCTGTGGCCTTTCTTCAGAGGGATAGACACTAAGCTCTCACAAAGGAGGCCCTGGCCAGCCTCTGAGCACTAGGACGTGGCATGACTTCCTATTACGGAAGACTGAGCTCAAGGTGCCTGCACACTGAGCCAGCAGTCAGCTACACAGAAGGCCCACTGCCTTCAAAGAGGACAGGGCATGTCTTGCCTGGGTGGGCACAGGAAAAGCCTCAGCTGCCCCCCTGCCCAACACCATGATGATGAGCCAGGGCTGCCGGCTCAGACACCCAGAGCCCAGGCTCACCTGACAGCCAGCTTTCTCCAACATCTGGGCGTACCTCACCGTCTTGTCAATCTCTGGGAAGACACGGATTTTGCATGTGACAGGAACAGAGAGTTTCTCATGGGCCAGCAGAACTGAGGAGAAGAGAGACTGCGTCTGAGGGAAGCCTGGTGTTCCCACTCCAGGCAGTCAAGCACTGCAGCCCAGGCCCCCATGGGTCCATCACTCACAGCCTACTGGGCAGGTTCCCTCAGCCTTCCCTCTGTCCTCATAAGTTCACATAACCAGGTGGGGCCAACGCTGGCTCCCACATGATGGCAGCTGAGACCGGATGTCCCCCAGGGCTTTAGGAGCTGGGACTAAACAAGGATACTGCCTCAGCACCAACTGTCTGCTTCTAAGGGGCAGCTGGTGCAGAATAGGCAACTTCACAGTCCCCTTCTTCTAGCAGAGGACATGCTGCATCCAGGAGTTCCCAGGCTGATCCCAGGACACTCTGCCAGCTCCTGTCTTCACCTGTGCCCCATCCAGGCAACCAGTGCCCCCATGTCCCCACCAGGCCGTTTCTGGGGCTCCTTCACCGTCCACATGGTGATACGCCGACAACTCACTCATTCTTTGGAGCAGGTCCCACTCCTCCTGTAGGAAGGCACCATAGTGACCTGCAATGAACAGGTGTGGCCCACTGGTACCAGTGGCAAGGTTGGGCACCCTCCTCACATGGGCCTCTCTCCGGCAGCCACACAGGCCATGAACCACTTTGCCAGGTCAGCCCCCACAGGGACCCTAGAAGCAGCAGTATTTCTGACTGGGGAACAGTGACAGTCAGGCAGATTACTGACGTTGGACTTTGAGGCTGTTTGTCCAGCTGCCAGACCTCAAAGGGTACTGAATGGGATATCTACCCCATGTGGTTTGTGAAAAACCAGCGCCTCCTTAGGAGTCCAGCAAAGATAGGCAGAGGAAACATGTCAGCAAATCACATTTATCCTTTTTTTTTTTTTTTGAGACAGAGCCTCAAGCTGTCGCCCTGGGTAGAGTGCTATGGCATCACAGCTCACAGCAACCTCCAACTCCTGGGCTCAAGCGATTCTCCTGCCTCCGCCTCCCAAATAGCTGGGACTACAGGCACCTGTCACAATGCCTGGCTATTTTTTCATTGCAGCCATTGTTGTTTGGCGGGCCTGGGCTGGATTCAAACCCGCCAGCTCAGGTGTATGTGGCTGGCGCCTTAGCCGCTTGAGCCACAGGCGCCAAGCCACATTTATCCTTCTTTGGAGAGCAGAGTACAAGGCTCAACTCCAGGGCATGAGGATGGCACTCTCAGAGGGAATAGCCAAGCTTGGGCCTGGGCTGTCACTGGCATCACAGGCAAAGCCCCATCCAGGGCTGCACTGAGCTGGCCCTGGACCCTGCATCTGGGCGTCCAAGGGCTACAAGCACGCACAGGCCTCCGAAGGTCCTCAGTGTAGCACCCTGGAGCTGAACTTGCCTCTCTTGGCTATCATCTGCGGGCAGCCTAAGTTCAGGTCAATGGCGTCACAGTGATCCTGGGCCAGGAGAGCCGCCTGGACAAACACTTCTGGGTCGTTGGCACAGAACTAGAAAAGACAAAAAAGTCATCCATGAGCCCTAGTCCCTGGCCACCCAGCCAGATAAGTTGCAGCGTGACCTGATCAAGGTGTGTCCTGCCCTACCAATGTTTACCACATGACAAAGCTAGGATGAGTCCCCAAACCATGGAGAGTAACGTACAGATTTACGGAATTTCTTTTGATCTACAACAGGACCCACTACCACTGACTTCCCCCAGGAGACAGGGAGCCCTCAGGCTGACATCAAGGGCTCAAATCTTACCTCCCCACACTATCTGGATCAGCTCCCAAGGTAAAAGTCAATTTCTGGGAGGTGTACCTGGCTGCCCTGCTTTACCCTGTGCTCGTCCTCTCATTACCTCCTGATGCCTGGTGTCACCTTCTGCCCTTTCCCCTGGATTTGCAAAGTTTCTGGAAAGGTTGAGGGTGGAATCCCCACTCAGAGAAAACTGCTTCTTGGGGTTTCCCAGGGCCAGAACCTGGAGGCCACAGTACCCCCACTCTACCTGCACAATGAGGGGCCGGTCCTCAGGGCACACTTCGCAGTATAGGTTTTCCTTCCGGTAGTTGGCATCTCGGACAAAGACCTGGGCATGCAGCATGGGGGTGTAGCACAGCTGTGCCCCATGGCGGCGGCTCAGCAGCCTCCAGGCCAGCTCACTTTGGTCCACCATGGGGGCCACCACATGGCGGGCCCCCCCCAGGGTCTGGCTCCAGAACTCGAAGCCCTGCAGCTTTGGCATGGCCTCCACACTGAAAGAGGGAAGACCAGGGCTCAGCCACAGTCTTGGAGAGCCCCAAATATGGAACTAAGCGAGGGGTGTTAAGGTCAAACTCAGAGGAAGAGGTTGTTTTTAAGTCCTCTCCATTGCCACCTGGTGGAATCACTGTTGGGTCACACACAGGCACTATGTGCTGGTTGGCACAGGCTTGAGAAAGGGTATCCCAGTGCTGCCAACTTCTAGTGGAGACCTTGGTCAAGCCAGCGGACCTCTCTAGGTCTAGACCCCTCCTGTGCTAGTGAGATTAAATGTTTGCCTGGTATGATAGGTATGAAGAGAAGATGAAATTGCAAAGACAGCATCCTGGTCAGGGCCTAGTCATGAGCAGGTCACTGTAAAATGAAGTCATAACCCACCAGGCCAAGGCAGAGCACCCTGAGTCTCAGAGCTGGAGACCCACGGCAGGCCTGGCCTCCTGGCCAGCTACGGCCCCTCCTCTCGGGTGCAAGGTGGTCCCTGTGAGGCTGTCACAGTCCCTGAGGAACTACTGCGGCTGTTAACCTCTTCTAACCCGGCAGGTGGCCGGGTAGAACTATCCTTCCCCACCAGACGTCTAACTTCACTCAACTCGCAGTGGTCAAGAGACAGGCGGGGAAACCGGCTTTAAGAGAAGGGTCCGCCGGGCCCTCCGCGCCCGCGCCCGGGATTACCCGCCAGGCTGGGGGTTCCACAATCGACTCAGGGCCCAACCTTGGGCTCAGCATTTTCGGCGACTATGAAATTACACGAAAATCACCCGAGTCACCAGCGTCCTCACCTGAGAAGGTCCCGCGTGGCTCGAGCGGGGCCGCCTAGTCCGCGGCGCTGGGCCCTGCCGCCCCGCCCGGAGCGCGGTCCCGGTCCCGGTCCCGGTCCCGGTTCCCGCTCGGCCGCTGCTAAGCCCACTCCTTGCCGCGGCCGCCGCCGGGCCGCCGCCGGGCCCAGCGCTCCGCGCGGCCGCCGGAAGGGACGCTGCCTGGGCAGGCCGGCCGGCCCCCGGTGCGGCGGGAAACGGGTCCGCCGGAAACCGCGTCCGGGGCCCAAAGGCCCGGCGTCAAAGGGGCCACCCGCGAAGTCAAGGGTCAGAGGCGCGGGTTAGCGGCCCGCGGCCTGGATTGTGGGGAGAGGGCTCGACCTGTCACTTAAAAGGATGGTGGAAATTAGGTCTGCTCAAGGTGTGAACAAAGCTAGTCCCAGGTGGACCGCGGGCGCTCGCGGGGCCCTGTGCTGCTGGTGCCCGACTGTGCATTGGGGGGCATCGCTCCGTTCTGCAGAAGCGTGCAGAGAGCCCCGCTGGGGACCGAGTCCTTTTGCTTTGACCCAACACACATAAAAACACACAGGGGGCAGAAATCGCGTTTTGTTTTTTTTGTTTTTTTTTTTCCTGCAGTTTTAGGCCAGGGTTGGGTTTGAACCCGCCACCTCCCAGCATATGGGGCTGGCGCCCTACCCCTTTGAGCCACAGGCGCCGCCCCATGAAATCACGTTTTATTGTACAATGTACAATGACCCCCCGAGTGGCCATCCTAGGAAGTCTGCAGTCCCATTCCTGCATCTCTTCCTTGCTTTATTTTGATCTGAGGGGGCCCACACAGCCCCCACCAGAGGTGACATGAACATTATTTTAGTTTTTTTGTTATTATTTTTATTTTATTTATTTATTTATTTACTTATTTATTTATTTTTGTAGAGACAGAGTCTCACTTTATCGTCCTCGGTGGAGTGCCGTGGCGTCACACAACTCACAGCAACCTCCAACTCCAGGGCTTAGGTGATTCTCTTGCCTCAGCCTCCCAAGTAGATGGGACTACAGGCGCCTGCCACAACACCCGGCTATTTTTCTGTTTTGCAGTTCGGCCAAGGCCAGGTTTGAACCCGCCACCTTTGGTATATGGGGCCATTTCCCTACTCGATGAGCCACAGGCGCCACCCAATACCCAGTTATTTTTTTGTTGCAGTTTGGCCAGGGCCGGGTTTGAACCCACCACCTTCTGAATATGGGGCCAGTGCCCTCCTCACTGAGCCACAGGCACCACCTGGTTTATTTGAAAATATCTTTATTTTAACCTAGTTTTTGAAAAATAGTTTTGCTAGTTATAGGATTCAAGAGTGGGCATTTTTTTACCACTTCAGAAATGATTTTCCAGGGGCGGCGCCTGTGGCTCAGTGAGTAGGGCACTGGCCCCATATACCAAGGGTGGTGGGTTCAAACCCAGGCCCAGACAAACTGCAACAAAAAAATAGCTGGGCGTTGTGGCGCACATCTATAGTCCCAGCTACTTGGGAGGCTGAGGCAAGAGAATAGCCTAAGCTCAAGAGCTGGAGGTTGCTGTCAGCTGTGACGTCATGGCACTCTACCAAAGGCAACAAAGTGAGACTCTGTCTCTAAAAAAAAAAAAAAA